>OU342740.1:138243964-138264116 GCA_910589775.1 Avena eriantha | reverse complement strand
GTGGGACAAGAACACGACGTATTCACCCGGATTGGGTGAGGGGGACAATTCGGAGGAGGAAAAAGGCGAGCCGCAATGCCGGCGAGGATGCGCCTGGTGCGGTAGAGCTAGTCCAGGTCATCTTCGCAGACCAGGACCCGGCCCACTCACCGCGGTCCACCGTCGCGGAGTCCTCCTCCATTCCTGCACTCAGCGACGATGAGTTCCTCCTCCGTCATCTGGTCTTCGCTGCCCTCGCTGGCGCTAGCGACGTCGGGGGGCAGAGGCCTGGATTGGCGAGGACCCGTGGCGAGGGAGTTGCGTAACGGTGGCTGCGATGCAGAGGTGTGAGGGAAAAGTGCGGCGGCAACGCTGCTATTTGGGAGCACTGGCAGTGACGCGGTCGCAAGGAAGGCAAAGGAGAAGAGCAACGGGCAGAGGGCGCGGAAGGGGAAAATCCTAAGGGGCGCGCCCCTCTGCTATTAACCACCCCCGAGGGGTGAGTGGGATCGCATCCTGCGGATCAGCCACACGCAGTGGCCGTGTATGACCTGCCTCGGCCAATCAGTGGGGAGCCACACGGAGGGCCACAGAGCGGAGATGCTCCCATGACGTGACACTGTGATGTGAAAAACGAGGAGGCAGGCATGACGTGACCCGCGCACAGTGATAACTGACAATTACTATGACGGTTACTGTGCAGGCCCTTAAATAAGACAACATAATGATTACCCTTCACATGGGTTGGCGTACGAGAGAAGGAAGCAAGACCCGGATGAAACTATGGTAACCCGGCCAGCAAGTGAAAAGTTGGAATGTGCAGAGGGAAAGTAAAACCATGAGGTCCGAGTTAAGTGGTAACCCGGCCGGCAAGTGAAAACTTGGAATGTGCGAAGGGAATGTAAATCCATATAATCCGAGGTAAAGGGGTAACTCGGAATAACGACCGGAGCTCGAAATTGAACCTAATGTGCCTTAGCGCCAAGGCAGCTAAGACCGCACCAGCTTTCGGGGACTAATGTTGGGGGGATACCCCGGTAGGGTCATGCCTGGTATAAATGCCAAGTTAGCCGAGGTTCGGCAAGGCCAAAGCGGATGCTGGCCGGGTCACCTCAAGCAGGCCGAATCACGGGGGTAACCCGGACCAGGGGCGTCCGCCTAACTAAGTCTCAAAAAAACTAAGCAGTAGGTCGGAAGTGCATGTTTTACTTGTATGCAGGAACAGGTGTGGCCGGATCAACTATGATCCGGGTCACGTCTAGCTTCTAGGAGAAGGAAGGAATCTCGCTGGTCAAAAGAAGCCCCAATACTCACTACCTGAGCGAAGCAAGCAAGGGCAGGACCACCGGAGCGTGGCCGACAAGGGTGATGACGCTCATGTCGGCTGACACGGGTGCCGCAGAGGCTCACGTAGCCTCTGCATATGTGACGCGGGGGAAAAGCACCCGATCGGCTTACTACTTTGGGAGGAGGAAGCATATCCACGTATGCCTAGGCAGAGACGAGCTCCCTCTATATAAAGAGGAGCTAGGGTTTCAGTAGAAGGGGTGGATTAGTTCCGCTGTTCTGTTTTGGCTAGGGTTTTAGGTGCGATCTGTGGGTGAGAGTAAGAGAGCTCCTTCTTCCTCCTCTCGCCAATACAGCTCTAGGAACACTTGTAATCTGGGAATCAAAGCAAATACAAACTTCTTTGTGGAGATTCACTTCACTATCCCTCCCTGGATTCCCCTAGCGTGTATTAGTCCCCACCTTTAGCCTATCCATGGCATCTGCCGTGACACCACCATGACATGTGGGAGCCCAAGAATCTGGAGATCCTCGCGCGTAACTTCGCAGCGGCGTTCCCGCTCATGTGCTCCCACCCAGGATGCTTTCGCCGTTACTCCTACCGCGAGCTCCCGCTCCACGAGCTCGCGTGCCCGCACGGCGCGTGCGCCTGCACGGAGCCGGGCTGCAACTACACTGGCCCGCCGGCAGAGCTCGTCGTCCACCTTGCAGATGTGCACTTGATCAAAGTGATTAGGATCTCGTACGGGCAAGCCCAGCTTCTTCAAGAGCAGGTGCCGTTCACTGACTCGGCACGCCGCCTGCTAATTTTCTGGGGGGACAGCTCTGTTTTCGTCCTGACCATCCCCGCCGGTGTTCCGGGAACCAGAGCCGGGCCCTCCGTCGTGGGTGCCATATGCGTCAGGTCGGTCTCGTGCGCCTGGCCCGTATACACGATGCGCATGTGGGCGAAACGCCCAGCCGCCGTCGTCGGATAGCATTCTTGTGCTAGCCGAGGCACCGAGCTGCCCGACGCCACGGGAGGTGGAGTATGTGGACCTAAGGTCAATCCTATGCGTGCCATCTCAGTACCTTGTCGGTGCTGAGATCGAACAGGCAGATGCATTTTCTACATTTGTATCGCGAAGACCGACAGACAAATGTAGTACTTGTGCTGTCGTTACTGTTACACTTAAGCGATGCTTCTCACGTGCTTAGAGCATACATGTTGTGCGATGTACCCCAGTTGTAGTTTTTCAACACACTCCTTAATAACTTCGACGAGTATATATTGGTCCAATCAGCTTGTTGTTGTCACGTTGCAAAGTCCGCTTGCTCTGGACAGACCGACAATATCATGTGCTTCCCGCTCCCGCATGTCAGTGTCACGTGTTCCGAGGGCCACCTGCTAGGGTCCTTCCCCTCGAAGCCCCAGTTCCAACTTCTCTTCAATCCTGCCACTCCATCCGATGGTTGTAATCTGATGATTTTGTTGGATTTTTTACAAGTAATCTACGTTGATAATGCAACATGCAAATGACATAGACACAATTTCTAAAGTGGAAGCACTCACCGGCTGCTATTGCACATATTTCTTAATATAGCTCGACAAACACATTACAATAATTGTACTCCGCATTAAACACAACCGAAATTGGCAACCATCCTAAACAACATCTAAACCCACATCACATAGCTGTCGTCGGAGTCCACCTCGATTGGTGACACCGCCATGCCCTTCCTGGCGACATCCACTCCCGCCCGTGGCTTGCCCTTCGCAAAGGAGGCAACAATGGCATTCTGCATAGCTTCGTCCTCGTCGCCCTCCACATCAGAATCGACACTGACGAAGGTGACGGGGTTGGCGTGGATCGAGCGCCGTCGCGCCTGGCGGCTCCTGCTCGAGCTCGGTGCCGCATTAGTCCTTCTACAGGTAGGAGGGGCCGAGCTCGCATACGTAGCGTCGTCGCTCCTCTCAAGAAACCATGGCCATTTGATACTACGACGGTTAGGATCTTGGGGTGGATCCGCCGCGGCGAGCCCCTACCGGAAGCGGTGGAGCGGATGGATCTGCCGGCGCGAGCCATGAAAAGTTCCTAGGAGGGAGTAAGATTGTGGGCCAGGCGTGTCTGGTTCCTGAGCAAGACCTCCCCAGTGATATGTACGCGGGCAAGGTACCAAAAAATTTCGTCCAATGCGCGTGACAGGTCTTTTGAACCCACGAAGGCCGCGAGTTTTTTTTTTGACAAGTCCACACGCTAGGTCCCCCACCTATCAGCCGAATGTGGACGGTAGGATTCTGCCCGAGTTATTAAGTAGGGATAAATCACGCTTCACCACTACCCTGACATCCAAAGGCTCCTCTTTCCTCTGCCCTCGCTCCCCTCGCTCATGGCTTGCAGCTCGTGCAGTTCGTCTCGGGCGGAATCAGGGTCGGCTCAACGCCGTCAGGCGGGTTGCCCCCATCAGGTATCGGAGGGCGCCCTACGATTACTACCCCGATATGCTGTGGTTTGTTGTGGTGAGAAGATGCTGAGATAGATTTCGTGGACCGACGAAAATACTGCAGGAAATTCAGCAACTGTAGCATCAGAGCGGTATGTTCCTATGTAGGTACAATGGTAACCCGGATCCGGAAAGCGTAATGTAATTCTTTTTTTTCTGTTTCCTTCGATCTACTATGCAGGAAGGGAGGGGGACTGGCTGTGAAAGTTTGTGGGATTGAAAAGCCACTGATAGGTTTTCACAGAGAGCTTGTTCAGGATCTGCGTGATGCTGTGTGGGAACAAGAAAGAGGAGCTTCGTGCGATGGAGGCGAGAGATCCGGGAAGCTTCGCCAGGTGCAGGGGAGGCAGGGGAAGGGAGCTGGTGAGACAGACGGGCTCAAGATTAGGCCAGATAGTGGACCACAATTTCCTCATTATCTGGGCATTGTCTGTTGCATTTGCAGTTTATGTTGCCATGTTGTTGTTCTAGCAGCTGAAAATAAGTTGCTGCTTCGTGGAGTGTAGCGGCCAGCTTAAGAAATTGTTTTCCAGCCCAAAAACTTATCATAAGTGTAATGCCAACAACAAGGATTTATTAAGCGCCTATAAATAAATCATGTCTGTGCCACTAAACACCCATCGATTTTGGAGAGTATTAACCGCTCAGCTATCACGATGTTCAGATAGTAGTGGCACAGTCACAGTTTTGGATTCAACTAGTGGCCTCGGCCATATCAAATCCTAAAGTCACGATACATTTTACTCCGAGTCGAGAGGCGATTGTTTCGCCCGACAAGTTCCACGCACACAGCTCCAGAGTTTAACCGAACTACATATATAGGTTCAAGTTCAATACATCATTAGGCTGCTACATTGCTAGCCCTCTTTCTCTACTTGGGTGCCAACTTTCTTCCTCTTTCCTTCATGTCCCACTGGCTTCTTCATCTCCTGCCTTCTGCCTCTTCCTGGGTGCCAATTTTCTACCTTCACGTACCCTACATCTCCGGGCCGAGGGAAGTCAGGCCAATCAGCACCAGAATCTTGTCCGGCATCATCACTCCACTCATTTTGGTTTCTTCCCACAGCAAATCACTGAGTCGGCTGTCTTGTTTCTTACATTGCGCTTCCTGTAAAAAAAACAGGCACATGGATTACTACCTTATATCTACAGACTATAAACATTTTTTGTGTGTGAATGTACCATTCTCATACCTAGGTTTGGGAGCATTAAGGGGACATCCAGCTGCTCTATGCCTATAAGATGGCAGGTCTTGCATCTATTTTTTCCCTTCTTTGTAGCACAGAAAGCCAAACCCTTCTTCTCGAGAAATTCTTAAACCTATTCACCTGGGTTTCTTCCTCTCCCCTTTTTGTATTGGCTGGCAAAGCTCAAAAGACAGTTGGACTTGAGGCTACTGAGATGGGCCTGTTACATGGCTTGACGGATCTAGCGTACGCAGCTCTGAACTTTTCCATAGAGTAGTAGTCTGACAAATACTGATCCAAATGTGGTAGAGTTCTTTTCTTCACCAAGAAGGCCAAGGCGTGGTCGCAAGGTTTCCCGGTATGCTGCCACTCTAAGCAGGTGCATTCTCGCAGCTGGATGTTCACAACATACCCTTTTGCCACTCTTGGACATATCGACCACCTCACAGCTTCTACTGGTTGACGGTAGAACCTTAAGATGAGCAAGTCCTCGGCTTCTCTTGTGCAGTTGCTGTACAACTGGCGGTAGCATAGTGTCCTCTAAGTCTCCTACCGATCTCTCTCCTTATATTTAACAGCTTCATGATCATACCACGTATGCTGTCCATCAAGATATGAACTAGACGCACATTATGTCCTTCACCCAGTTATTCAGGCATTCTGCTAGGTTGTTGTTTATGTAATCAACTTTGATGTCAGGGTTGAATTGGACTCCTCTTCCATAGCTGTGAATGATGGATGGCTAAGTACTCTGGAAGTTCAGGGGCTTCGGCAAAATCTTGCTCATGAAATAATCGCTGCTACTAGGTTTGTAAACTCTAGCAGCAGGAAAACATGTAACGAAATACGTTGCTTGCGTAGTGTGAATACAAGTTGAGCATTCATATGGGCATGGCATTCTCTACCTTCAGCTCGCGGGAACACCTCCTTCACTGCATTCGCCAGCCCTTTGCATGCATCCGTGGATATAGCCAATGGATCCATGTGGCCTATTGATCTCCTGAGCTGCCTCATAAACTAGACCTAGTTTTCCTCCGTTTCCTGTTTCAAACAGCCCGAATGCCACTGGGAACATCCAGTTGTGACCATCAAGTGCTATGGAAGATGGCAGGCAGGCCTTCCCATTTGCCAGTTAGGACAGCGATGCTACACTCAGATACGGCCTACAGTCGCCCTTGAATCCATCGATGTAAGGTTTAAGCGCCATGAAAAATATTTTGAAATATATTTTACCACCTTATGATTTGGTGTCAATCTCCAACAACACTCCCCAGACACCTAGCTTGTACCTCCACCTTGAAGTTGTACAGCTCCCGAAGCTATTGGTCCAATCCCCGTGCAAGACCCCTAGAGCTTTCTCTTTACCTTTCCAAACCGTGTAATACGGAAGGACAATGTTGTATTTAGAACCGAGGCTAGTCTGAATATTCTTCGTGGTCTCCTTAGGGTTATCCTTTAGTATGGACATAGATTGCATAGCCACCCACTCCGTATCAGCCATTGAGGATTTCAGTTTGCTGCCTGTCGGACACATGTGTGGAGGGCCCATTTTGTTCACCTGCAACACAGATTCATTAAAAGATAAGCGGAGTCGACTAGTTGCCAGAAAGATATCGCACATCAATTTTAGTTATAGAGTGAAAAGAGAGAGAGAGAGAGAGAGAGAGAGAGAGAGAGAGAAAATTCTAATGGTTTGCTGCATTCATTGCCCCAATACCCTAATTGCAGTCGAAGCAGGTAAGGATCTTGCTGTGATCCTCCATGGACAATGTACCTCGACCCGTCCATTCATCCACGTTAACTTGCAAACGGCCTCATACCTCTCGGTAGAGTTCTTCAGTCGATAAAAGTCGAACTCCCCCTGATACAAAAATGCCGGAACGACATCCTGAACTCATGCATGCTCCTGAACTCGGTGCCGAACGAAATTATAGGTTACTCGTGGTCATGTTTCATTTCTTCTAGTTCAACACCCAAATCATCGACTGGAATACCAGCCTCATCGTTAAGTTCCTCGTCTATTTCATCATCACCAGATTCTTGATCCTCTACAGTGCCTGCTTCTTCATCTGATTCAGAATCTTCGCCATCGTCTGTAATACCTAGTACTGCACACATCATATTGATTCCCATGGTGGGGGCTGCACCATCTTCTCCACCGGATGGACAGGAACATTGCCCCAGTCCACCTCACCGGGCAACTCTGTTTTCTCCAAGACACTCGGTTGGTTCTACTGCAACCACATGGGGTGGTCTTACGTTTGCACGCATCCCAAGTACTTCAGTGGACAAACAGCAGTCAGAATCAATCTCATCTTGAGTGTACATAACCCTCTTGCTCTTCCTGTGTACATCCTCCTTCCTGATGTAATCTTTCCTGATGGTATCAGTAGGGCTTGACATCCGCGTTCCATTCCCCATCGAACCAGGCCTTTTGTTGCCGCTCTTGGGCTGTGATCTCCTTACTGCCTCCCCTCACGGGTGTTGGCTCCAGGGTGCTGGCATTATTGCCTAACCTCTACGGCGTTGTTCTTCTTCGAATAGCCCTTTTGCTGCTACTATTGGGCGTTTGTTCTCCTTCATGCTGGCATTATTGCCTGACCCCAGCGGCGTGTTTCCTCTCCAAATTAGCCCTTTTGCTGCTACTATTGGCGGTCTGTTCTCCTTCGTTGCTGGCATTATTACCTGACCTCAGCGGCGTTGTTCCGCCTCCAAATTAAGCCCTTTTGCTGCTACTATTGGGCGTGTTCTCCTTCGCGCTGGCATAATTCCCTGACAGCGGTGTGTTCCGCTCCAAATTAGTGTTTTTTTCTGCTCCCACTGGGTGTGGTAGCCTCCGTGCCGGCCATCTTCGCCTCTTTGCTACCACTCCTGGAGTGTTCACCACCGTGCTAGCCCTCTTAGCATTTTTGCTGCTACCATTCGGTGTGGCATTTTGACTGGATCTCAGGCGTGTACTCTGCGGCGTGGTGCCTTTTGTCATGCGACTCTTGGGGCGTCCTCTTCTCTGGCGTGGTCTCCTTGGTGACGTTCTTCTTCGGGGTGCCCTTTCTGGGGATGCTCTTCCCGCTCTCCTTTATGAAACTCCTCTGTAAGACTTTCCTCTGTTCGAAGCCACCCTCAGTCGCACCAGCCCCAGTGATGCCATGGATCAGGTCACCCCTGCATTCTAAAAGTCCATCATCTCTATTGTCGAGTTCCAATTCCTCTCCAACCATGAGCACTACCAAGTGGAAGTAAACTTCACCTCTATAATGTTTCCTTGTAAATGGTACGACTAAATCCCTAATATCTTTCACTTCGATAGCCTTTTTGCTCCTGTAACCATAATTATAACAAACGTGCTCCTGGGAGGACCCCCATAGCACCTTCACACGTAACGATGCCCATCGGGTCAGATAACTCTACCACTTCAGGGTCGTATCTGCCAAGGATTACATCAAACTCGTCATAGAATTTTTCTGTGCCATCATCTAATTTTGCAGTATAATCCGCGACACCGATACGAACGATTACTTTGCCATCATCAGGTTCTTCAGGATAGAAACCTCCGAGAGGTTTGAGGGATGGAGCGGCACCATCAGACCCAACCCCAATGCCACCGCCACCATCACCAGCATCATCGTTAGCTGGATCAACCTCGGTGGAAGTACCATGACCAGGAGCAAGGCGAGGGCCCTTAGCAGCGGGAGCTACATTACATGGTGGACATGGAGGGCCCCTTCTAACGGCAGCCCCAATAGGATCAGCTGCTTCCATGCCACCTCGACGGTCAGGAGCAGTTCCCACAACAGAAGTGTTTCAAGTGCTAGCAGAGTCCAGACCATGAGCTGGCTTCAGAGCAGCAGCTCGCTGAACCCGAGCACCGGTTCGAGGAGGGAGAATGGTTCAGTCTTGCAACAACAATGGGGCAGCCTCCGGAAGCCTTGGTTTGCTCAACAGCGGCAGGGATTGGGTCAACAGCGTCCAGATCAACAACAACACGAGGACGACCAGTACCAGCAGATTCCAGAGCACGGGTTCGCACAACTTGAGGACGTTTCAAGGAGGAGCAGCACACAAGGTGACGGTCTTGGCAACAACAGCGGGGCAGCCTCTGGACGCCTTAGTTTTCTCAACAGCGGCATGGATTGGGTGAGCAGCAGCCGCAGCAACACGGGCACAGGGACGACTAGTACTAGCAGATTCTAGAGCAGAGTTTTCCATAACGACAATACGGGGACTCCTACGAGGAGGTTGCCTGACAGAAGCATGTCGCGGACGAGGAACCACATTTTGCTCAATAAACAGCAGGGGTTCGAGTTAGACCTCCCTGTCCAATAATAGCTGGGCGACTCCCAGTAGCAGGAGCTCCTCATCCACTATGTTACACACCAGCATAACCACGCGAAGCCTAACATGCTGTTTCATCAACCCAATTAGCTGACTGTCACACGCTATAGGAACCTTGAAGCCTCATTCATCAACGAGGCTGAACCGTGCAGTCTTCTCCGGCCTCATTTCATCAAGTTCACACACAACAACAACCAAACCAAGGATAGTGGCATAACTGCACAGGCGCTACTTCCATCTTCAGATTCTGAGCCTCTTTCCACGTGCTCTTCCCATGTGCTAATTTAATGAGGTAGCCATAGATGGTGACCAGAACCGTGTAGTTGGGTTCAGCAGAGATCCTAGTTGACAGAAAATTGGAGACAAACGATAAGAATTGTTTGTCAGCGTCGTGCTAGCAAACAATTCTATGTTCAATATATCTTTGTAATGCCAATAGCCGGCTAGCAGTTATAGGTAGTGCAAATAGAAAAGAGAAGAGTAGCTCACCCGAAATTAGCCAGAAGTACTTCTTCATCGACAAATGGATCTGCCATCCTCTGCGCTGCTCAGCTCGTCAGCGGTAGAGGCGGGCTAGATCGTCGCAATGGCTGGCACGCCATTCGACATTAGAGCTCGGTAGTAGCGAGTAGGCGAAACAACTTGGCGCCGTAAAGTCAAATGCCGAAGAGATCATTCTGGTTGGAGAGGGGATTTCGAATCCGCCGGTGCTAGGGTTCATGCGAAAGGAGGGAGGGGTGGATTTGTGAATTTGGTCAACGCACGATGCTCCTTTAGTATCTCGTTTCGCCTACATGGTTGCCGCGTTGGCGCTCGCGTCACGAAAATATTACTGACATGAGGGTCCAGACCGTCTACTTCACGTGGCATTTTCACGGCATGTTTGGATTGGTAGGGTGAGACGAGTTTGCATCGAAATGGCCCCTCTAGGTAGTTGGCGGCCCAACTTTTCGAAACGCGGTAATTTCAGGCAATTAGGTACCGCCATGCGCTGCCCTGCCAACTTTGGTACCGCAGACGAACAAGCCCCGTCGCTTAGGTGTCAATTAGGCTTGCAGTGTTGGCGCCTGCATCCATTACGCTTCTTCTTCTTCTTCCCCGGAGCGGCAATCTGTGGTCGTGGCCATGGCGCAGAGCTGGGACATGACAAAGTTTCTCGGCCCCGCTCTCCTCCCCATCTCGAGTCGGAGCTCGCCCTCACCGTGGACGCACCCATGGCACGGTGCGGGGATGAGAATTGGTTCCCGGTGAGATCTATCACCTTGTCGACCATGCTCGGTTTTGTTTTCCTCCTCTAGAATCCGAGCTCGCCGTCACCGTGGTTGCACCCGCACCAATTCTGCCACCTCTGCCGAGGTCTCTATGGTAGCTCAAGTTCTGGGGCTCTCCACGTTCTGCCATGTTGGGCGTTGTAAGTGTTGTTGTATGTTTAAACTAGCAAATCTATTTTGTTCAATCTCTTGGCTTATACCAACTTCATTGTGTTTAATTATGAAAGAAAAAATATAAATGATTTCTTTGAATTTCTTGCATAGAAAAATGCACAGCTAATTTCATATCCTCGCAGGAACTGGCCCCACTTGTTGAAACCGGTCGCACTGCCACGATCTCCACGTAACCACGATGAGTTCCAACCGAAAGTTGCAGTTACCATGTTTCTTCTGCAGTCATTCCTCTTCCTCAGTCATTTCCTCTGCAATTTTTCCTAGGCGCTTCTTCTTCCTCTGTTCTGGAAGATGGGATGGTTAAGGCGGGGGTTTTTCGCGAGAGAGCTATGCCCTGGTTGCAAGCTAGCCCAAGAGGAGAAGCGCGAGGAGGACAGAAAGCGGTTTTCAGGACAAGCAGGGATCTTGGGACGATAGCGACATCAAGTGGTTGAAGGGGTAACAAGTCAAGGACGACAACAAGTGGTGGCGATACATTATGTGTTTGAACTAGATTTTAGTTTCTAGTTTATTATGTGTTTGATACATTTAGTTACTTCAATACAAAATTTCGACCAATTTAACTTGTTGATGTATTTCTTGACAATTATAATATAATCAAGCACTAGAAATATTTTGTAGTGTGCATGAGCATGATCAGTAAATATAATTGAACACTAGAAACTTTAAGGCACTCCATATAAAAGAGTAGACTAAATAGAAGGTTCACTAGAGAAACCACAGATATATTGTCTTACAAGCCACACACAGGTAATAATTAACTAGAACAAAATAAAAGCAGAGGCTACAACAGGAGGCTGGGACACGGAGACGCCTAGCAGGGCAGGGGTTTATCAGCAGGAGGCAGCGACAGCCTAGTCGATGGGATATATGCCAGTCCTGACATACTCCTAGAGGAATTTGCCGTAGGCTACGTGCCGCGCCAAGATAATCGGCATATGGCTTCTGCCTCCGCCTCTGCCAACGCCCTCCGCATGCTGGATCATGTTATCGAGGTCCACGTTGATTGCTCTGCCACAGAATGGGCAAAATAGTCTCCCCCTACGGTGGAAATGGATTAGCCCAAACCGTAACCGCCTCAGCATGTAGCGGCTCTTGTTGTCCCTGGATACCTTGCCAGCGTCCACTTCATCATCCCTCCTCCTGTTGATTTTTAAGAACATAACTTAGAACTCATACATATGATTGAATTATGTTACAACTCAAGAATTGATAACATGTATATGTAAGACAATATATCTATCGATATCAAAGATAAAGCATCTCAGTAATAGTTTTGATCGGTTCATATATCATTTCATCTCAACACAATGACAAATGATTGCATCAGAGTGAATGTAGATAAATCTAGGGGCCTCATAAGTTTCTTCAGGGATGGAGTAGGTGAACCAAGTAACAATTGCACAACCTGTAATGTTGTTGTACATCTCCCCAGGTTCACTAACTCATCCCTGAAAAAATCTAACACCAACGTGTCTGCCTCTCTTTTGGGACAAATTTGAATCATTGGCCACAATATGAAATTGAAATGTAATCGTACAAAACATTATTCAGGGATATAAATAGTCAGGTACAAAAACAAGCCTAAATAATATAATTATAAATAAAAAACCAAACAATTAATCTTCAGGTACATGTTAAAAATACTTATGATTAAAACCATTCATATACATATGCATCATACCAATCATTAAAAGATCAGAAACAATTCAAGGATCATATATGTAGTTCCATATGAGAATAAATCTAGGGCCTCATAATTTGTTTCAGAGATGGAGTTGATGCACCAAAGTACCAACCACACAACCTATATTGTTTGTGTGCATTGCCGCCTCAGGTTCACCAACCCATCCCTAAAACACGACACCGTCATATGTGTCTCCCCTTGAACTCTTTTGGGGCAAATTTTAATCATAGGCCTCGGTGACAACTAAAATGTAATTCTTATACACTGAATGCATGGAATAGATAATTTGAATATCATAGTTCTATGAATGTAGAATAAAGATTAAGGCCTCATAAGTTTCTACAGGGACGGCGTAAGTGAACCAAGTAACAATTGCAACAGCCTATATTGTTCTTGTACATCGGCCCAGTTTCACTAACTCGTCCCTGAAAAAATCTGTCACCAATGTGTCTGCCTCTCTTTTGGGGCAAATTTGAATCATTGGCCACAATAAGAAATTGAAATGTAATCGTACAAACATTATTCAGGGATATACATAGTCAGGTACAAAAACAAGCCTAAATATTGTAATTATAAATACAAAAACCAAACAATTAATCTTCAGGTACATGTTAAAAATACTTATGATCAAAACCATTCATATACATATGCATCATACCAATCATTAAAAGATCAGAAACAATTCAAGGATCATATATGTAGTTCCATATGAGAATAAATCAAGGGCCTCCTAATTTGTTTCAGAGATGGAGTTGGAGAACCAAAGTACGAACATCACAACCTATATTGTTTGTGTGCATTGCTGCCTCAGGTTCACCAACCCATCCCTAAAACACGACACCATCATACGTGTCTCCCCTTGAACTCTTTTGGGGCAAATTTCAATCATCGGCCTCGGTGACAAACTAAAATGTAATTCTTATACACTATGAATGCATGGAATAGATAATTCAATATCACAGTTCTATGAATGTAGAATAAAGATTGCGGCCCTCATTAGTTTATTCAGGGATGGTGTGAGCGAACCAAGTAACAATTGCACAACTTATATTGTTCTTGTACATGGTCCCAGGTTCGCTCACGCATCCCTGTAAAATCTGACACCAATGTGTATGCCTCTCTTTGGGGAAAATTTGAATCACTGGCCACAATAAGAAATTGAAATATAATCGTACAGAACAATATTCAGGGGTATACATAGTCAGGTACAAAAACAAGCCTAAATATTGTAATTATAAATACAAAAACCAAACAATTAATCTTCAGGTACATGTTAAAAATACTTATGATCAAAACCATTCATATACATATGCATCATACCAATCATTAAAAGATCAGAAACAATTCAAGGATTATATATGTAGTTCCATATGAGAATAAATCAAGGCCTCGTAATTTGTTTCAAAAGATGGAGTTCGAGAACCAAAGTACCAACATCACAACCTATATTGTTTGTGTGCATTGCTGCCTCAGGTTCACCAACCCATCCCTAAAACACGACACCATCATACATGTCTCCCCTTGAACTCTTTTGGGGCAAATTTCAATCATCGGCCTCGGTGACAAACTAAAATGTAATTCTTATACACTATGAATGCATGGAATAGATAATTCAAATATCATAGTTCCATGAATGTAGAATAAATATTGCACCCTCATAAGTTTCTACAGAGATGGCGTAAGCGAACCAAGTAACAATTGCACAGCTTATATTGATCTTGTACATGGCCCTAGGTTCGGTCACTCATCCCTGAAAAAAATCTGACACCAATGTGGCCGCCTCTCTTTGGGTCAAATTTAAATCATTGTCCATAATAAGAAATTGAAATGTAATCGTACAAAAAAATATTTAGGGATATACAAATGCATCATACAACGCATTCATAGATCAGAAACAATACAAATATTATATATTTAGGTTCCATATGAGAGAAAAATTAGGGCCTCATTTTTTTCAGCGATGAGTTGGAGAACCAAAATACCAACAACACAACCTATATTGTTCATGTGCATTGCTGCCACAGGTTCACTAACCATCCCTAAGACAACGACACCATCAGATGCCCTTGCACTATTTGGGGGAAAAATTGAATCATTGGGCTTAGTAAGGAATAGAAATGTAATGTTATAGGCCTACTGTGTATGGAAATCAACACTCAACTAGTAAACTCAATTAGATGGCAGATGAGCAGATTGGGGTTTTGTGACTAGAAGGATTGGGGTTTGTGACTTGATGGCAGATGCATCAATCAACCAATCGAATAATATATATACTACCCTACTTCAAGAGCAAAAGAATCTGTACATGATTGAGCAAATCCTATGTATGAATAGTGAAAACTGCGGCTCTAACTCCTCATCAGGGACCTCCTCCTCGAACTCATCATTCTCCGCGATTGTTTCGAAGATTTCTTGTACGGCGATGGGGTCGTCGATGTAGATCACCGGATTGCCTCCGCTTGCCGCCTGCCCCCCATCCAGATCTGCCGCTGGCACCACGACGTTGTCGGCCATGACGTTGTCGGCCACCTACTGCTCGGTGGCGACGGCTACTACCTGCTGCTCGGCGGCGATGGCTACCACCTGCTGCTCGGCTATGACGGCTACCACCTGTTGCTCGGCGGCGACGGCTACCACCTGCTGCTCGGCGATGACGGCTACCACCTGCTGCTCGGGCGGCGACGGCTACCACCTGCTGCTCGGCGGCGACGGCTACTGGCTGGACGGATGAGCTCGCACCCTCGACGGCGCGGCGATGAGCGGCGTTCGTGCCCGGAGAAGACGCCTCTGCCTGCTTGGCGACGACCGAGCCATCTGCTGCTACGCCTTCAACTAGCTTCACCTCCGGCTCGTCTCCACGCGTACGCTTCATGGTTCACCAAGGGAAGGAGGTAGTGCAAACGAGGGAGCTTCGGCGCGCACGACAAGTGTAGATTGGGGTCTCGGGACTAGACAGACTGGGGGAAAATGACACGAGCTCATGGAAGAAGAAGGTTGAGGGGGGTTATAAACACCGGACCGTTCGTAGTCCTCAAGTGGACACATGTGGTGGGTGGGGAGCAGGGGGCTACCACGATCTCCACCCTTCTTTTGAAACAACCACGATCTCCACTTTAGATCTGCATTGAAAACACGCTCATGGCATACCTCGATTCCACTGCATGCAAGTGGTGCGGAACCAATTTCTAGCAACGTTAGATCTACTCGAGGGGGGCCCTTGACTCATGGAAGTTACTAGCGGTAGGGTCCAATTGGAAGTGAGATTGAGAGCGCTGCGTAAAAATGTGTTATGTCTTATTAAAATCAAGTGGCAATAAATTGCAGCATCCTGTCGACAACCGTGCACTCGATGACCCCGTTGCCCTGTGCATGTGTTGTAGTAGCAGTAGTAGGCTTTTCAGACTTGATTAAACTTGACATGACTGCTCGACGACTTTTTCCATGGACGGCATCGTGTTCCTTCCTGTAGAAAGCTCGCTGAGGGAGACGTCCATGCTGTCTCACGCTGTACTATGAAGGGCACGACGTGTGCAATGATCATCGTTGGATCGCACAGAATCAACGATTAGTGCGCACGATCCGTATGACAACTGTGACAACCAATCAGGGAGTAGCAGACAGGGTGAGCACAGGTTTAGGCTTCTACAAAAGATAGAGAGAGGGGGGAAAAACTAAGTAGTACCACATAAAACCAAGGGCAAAATTGATTAGTATAAAAATGTAAAGTGTCTTCTACAATGAAATACATCGTGGAATACATCAAATAATGCCAAGATAGATCCACTAGAGTCATTGCATGTCTATTACTTCCATAAACCACACATGGATCCACCGGTGTCATTGCATGTCAGTTCTTTTCATCAACCACACCCAGTGTCATTGCATGTGAGTTCTTTTCATGAACCACATAAGGATCCACCAGTGTCATTGCATGTCTGTTCTTTTCACAAACCACATGCAGTGTCATTGCATGTCTGTTCTTTTCATGAACCACACCCGGTGTCATTGCATGTGTGTTCCTCTAGACAAACCACATAAGGATCCACCGGTGTCACTGCATGTATGTTCTTTTCATGAACCACATAAGGATCCAGCAGTGTCATTGCATGTGTGTTCTTTTCACGAACCACACCCAGTGTCATTGCATGTCAGTTCTTTTCATGAACCACATAAGTATCCACCAGTGTTCTTGCATGTCGGTTCTTCTCACAAACCACATAAGGATCCACCAGTGTCATTGCATGTCTGTTCTTTTCATGAACCACACCCAGTGTCATTGCATGTCTGTTCTTTTCACAAACCACGTGCAGTGTCATTGCATGTCTGTTCTTTTCATGAACCACACCTGGTGTCATTGCATGTGTGTTCCTCTAGACAAACCACATAAGGATCCACCAGTGTCACTGCATGTCAGTTCTTTTCATGAACCACATAAGGATCCACCAGTGTCATTGCATGTGAGTTCTTTTCATGAACCACACCAAGTGTCATTGCATGTCAGTTCTATTCATGAACCACATAAGGATCCACCAGTGTCATTGCATTTCTGTTCTTCTCAGAAGCCACATAAGGATCCACCAGTGTCATTGCATGTCTGTTCTTTTCATGAACCACACCGAGTGTCATTGCATGTGTGTTCTTCTAAACAAACCACATGCAGTGGCATTGCATGTCTGATCTTTTCATGAACCACACCTGGTGTCATTGCATGTGTGTTCCTCTAGACAAACCACATAAGGATCCACTTGTGTCACCGCATGTCTGTTCTTTTCATGAACCACATAAGGATCCACCAGTGTCATTGGATGTGTGTTCTTCTCATGAACCACACCTGTGTCATTGCATCTCAGTTCTTTTCATGAACCACATAAGGATCCACTAGTGTCATTGCATGTCTGTTCTTCTCACAAACCACATAAGGATCCACCGGTTGTAATTGCATGTATGTTCTTTTAATGAATCACAGCTAGAGTCATTGCATGTATGTTCCTCTAGACAAACCACATAAGTCATTGCATGTTTGTTCTTTTCGTGAACCACACCCGGTGTCATTACATGTGTGTTCCTCTAGACAAACCACATAAGGATCCACCGGTGTCACTGCATGTCAGTTCTTTTCATGAACCTCATAAGGATCCACCAGTATCATTGGATGTGTGTTCTTCTCATGACCACACATGGATCCACCGGTGTCATTGCATGTCTGTTCTTTTCATGATTCATAGCTAGAGTCATTGCATGTCTGTTACTTCCATAAACCACACATGGATCCACCGGTGTTATTGCATGTCTGTTCTTGTCATGAACCACACCCAGTGTCATTGCATGTTAGTTCTTTTCATGAACCACATAAGGATCCACCAGTGTTATTGGATGTGTGTTCTTCTCATGAACCACACATGGATCCACCGGTGTCATTGCATGTCTATTCTTTTCATGATTCATAGATAGAGTCATTGCATGTCTATTACTTCCATAAACCACATATGGATCCACCGGTGTCATTGCATGTCTGTTCTTTTCATGAACTACACCCAGTGTCATTGCATGTCAGTTCTTTTCATGAACCACATAAGGATCCACCAGTGTCATTGCATGTCTATTCTTCTCATGAACCACATGGACTTTCATTGCATGTCTGTTCTTTTCATGAACCACACCCGGTGTCATTGCATGTGTGTTCCTCTAGACAAACCACATAAGGATACACAGGTGTCACTGCATGTCTGTTCTTTTCATGAACCACATATGGATCCACCAGTGTCATTGCATGTGAGTTCTTTTCATGAACCACACCCACTGTCATTGCATGTCAGTTCTTTTCATGAACCACATAAGGATCCACCAGTGTCTTTGTGATGGGTTCGTAGCATGGAAAACAAAAAATTTCAACCGCAAGAACGAACAAAACCTAGATCTAATCTAGATAAAAGCCAAGATCTAATCTATTAGACATGAGCAACGAGATAGATAGGAACTAACCCTCGTAGATCCGAAAGCGTTAACGAGATTACATCTCGTGGTTGATGTAGTCGATCACTTGCCGATCTCAAGATCGTGTGGACGATCCTTCCGGCGTCGCGTTCCAGCAGCGCTTCCGCCGTCGGTCAAGTAGACGACCCTTCCGGCGCCGTGTTACGGCAGCGCTTCCGCAGTCGGTCACACGTGCGGAGTCAAAGCAGACCTTCCTCTCCCCGTTCCAGCGAGCAGCGGAGGTAGTAGATCTTCTCCACGGAATCCCAGCAGCACGACGGCGTGGTGGTGGTGGTGGAGTAGAGAATTCTGCAGCGCTTCGCCTATGCATGTGCAGAAGATGGTGGAGGAGAGAGGCGGCAGAGATTGGACGTTATGAGAGTAGGCAAGGAGGGGGCGCCCCTGCCCCTCTATTTAAAGAGGGGATGCGCCTAGGGAGGGGGAGTCCTTGTAGGACTCCCCTCCCTCTCTATGCCCGGCGGATTGGAGGTGGGGGGGAAGGAGTCCTCCTCCCCCACGAATCCGTATCTTGACCCACCAGGACTCCTTGATCCCTATCTTGATTTTCAAGCAAACTCCAAGATATCTTCTAGAACCTTCCGGAACATTCCGAAACCTTCTAGAATCCTCATACAAACACTCCGGAACATTTCCTAACTCATAAATGATCTCCTATATATGAATCTTATTCTCCGGACCATTCCGGATCTCCTCGTGATGTCCCGAATCCAATCCGAGACTCCGAACAACATTCGGTCTCCAACGCATATTCTATATCTACTTAAAACAACTTTGAACCTTAAGTGTGTCACCCTACGGTTCGTGAATATGTAGACATGATAGAGACACATCTCCTATCAATAACCATCAGCGGGACCTGGAGATCCATAATGGCTCCTACATACTCAACGATGACTTCGCGATCGATTGAACCACTTACATATGAAACTAATTCCCTTTGTCTCGCGACACTATACTTATCCGAGGTTTGATCGTCGGTATCTTCATACCTAGTTCTACCTCGTTACTGATAAGTACTCTTTACTCGTTCCGTGATATGTTATCCCTTGTGACCTAGTCACATGCTTGCAAGCAAACTAGATGACATTCCACCGAGAGGGCCCAGAGCATTTCTATCCGTCATATGGATGGACAAATCCCAATCTTGGTTCATGCGCTTCAACACATACTTCCAGAATACCCAATGACACTTTTATAACCACCCAGTTACGAAGCGGCGTTTGATGTCATGAAAGTATCCATCCGGTGATGGTGATTAACATAACCTCATGGTCGAAGGAATAGGTTACTATGTATTTGAAAGCTTACAGCAATACGATCTTAATGACTTGATCTTATGCTAGGCTTACTATGGGTGTGTGTCCATCACATCATTCTCCTAATGATATAACCATGTTAATAATCACATCCTAATGTCCATGATCAGGAAACCATGATCATCAATTAATCAACAAGCTAGTTCAACAAGAGGCTTACTAGGGACTCTTATATGTTTACAAAACACACATGTATTAGTGTTTCCTAATAATACAATTATAGCATGTGATGTAAACATTCATCATAAACACAAAGATATAATAATAATCACTTTTATTATTGCCTCTTGGGCATATCTCCAACACTTTGCATGTCTGTTCTTTTCATGAACGACATAAGGATCCACCAGTGTCATTGCATGTCTGTTCTTTTCATGAACCACACCAGTGTCATTGCATGTCTGTTCTTTTCACAAACCACATGCAGTGTCATTGCATGTC
>OU342740.1:138217418-138242964 GCA_910589775.1 Avena eriantha | reverse complement strand
TATTCTTTGTGTTTATGATGAATGTTTACATCACATGCTATAATTGTATTATTAGGAAACACTAATACATGTGTGTTTGTAAACATATAAGAGTCCCTAGTAAGCCTCTTGTTGAACTAGCTTGTTGATTAATTGATGATCATGGTTTCCTGATCATGGACATTAGGATGTGATTAATAACATGGTTATATCATTAGGAGAATGATGTGATGGACACACACCCATAGTAAGCCTAGCATAAGATCAAGTCATTAAGTTCGTATTGCTGTAAGCTTTCAAATACATAGTAACCTATTCCTCGACCATGAGGTTATGTTAATCACCATCACCGGATGGATACTTTCATGACATCAAACGCCGCTTCGTAACTGGGTGTTATAAAGTGTCATTGGTATTCTGGAAGTATGTGTTGAAGCGCATGAACCAAGATTGGGATTTGTCCATCCATATGACGGATAGATATGCTCTGGGCCCTCTCGGTGGAATGTCATCTAGTTAGCTTGCAAGCATGTGACTAGGTCACAAGGGATGACATATCACGGAACGAGTAAAGAGTACTTATCAGTAACGAGGTAGAACTAGGTATGGAGATACCGACGATCAAACCTCGGATAAGTATAGTATCGCGAGACAAAGGGAATTAGTTTCGTATGTAAGTGGTTCAATCGATCGCGAAGTCATCGTTGAGTATGTGGGAGCCATTATGGATCTCCAGGTCCCGCTGATGGTTATTGATAGGAGATGTGTCTCTATCATGTCTACATATTCACGAACCGTAGGGTGACACACTTAAGGTTCGAAGTTGTTTTAAGTAGATATGGAATATGCGTTGGAGACCGAATGTTGTTCGGAGTCTCGGATTGGATTCGGGACATCACGAGGAGATCCGGAATGGTCCGGAGAATAATTCATAATAGGGAGATCATTTTATGAGTTAGGAAATGTTCCGGAGTATTTGTATGAGGATTCTAGAAGGTTTCGGATGTTCCGGAAGGTTCTAGAAGATATCTTGGAGTTTGCTTGAAAATCAAGATAGGGATCAAGGAGTCCTGGTGGGTCAAGATACGGATTCGTGGGGGAGGAGGACTCCTTCCCCCCACCCCAATCCGCCGGCATAGAGGAGGGAGGGAGTCCTACAAGGACTCCCCCTCCCTAGGGCGCTCCCCCTCTTTAAATAGAGGGGCAGGGGCGCCCCTCCTTGCCTACTCTCATAACTCCCAATCTCTGCCGCCTCTCTCCTCCACCATCTTCTGCACATGCATAGGCGAAGCCCTGCAGAATTCTCTACTCCACCACCACCACCACGCCGTCGTGCTGCTGGGATTCCGTGGAGAAGATCTACTACCTCCGCTGCTCTCGCTGGAACGGGGAGAGGAAGGTCTGCTTTGACTCCGCACGTGTGACCGACTGCGGAAGCGCTGCGTACACGGCGCCGAAAGGGTCGTCTACTTGACCGACGGCGGACGCGCTGCTGGAACGCGACGCCGGAAGGATCGTCCACACGATCTTGAGATCGGCAAGTGATCGACTACATCAACCACGAGATGTAATCTCGTTAACGCTTTCGGATCTACGAGGGTTAGTTCCTATCTATCTCGTTGCTCATGTCTAATAGATTAGATCTTGGCTTTTATCTAGATTAGATCTAGGTTTTGTTCGTTCTTGCGGTTGAAATTTTTGTTTTCCATGCTACGAACCCATCACAAAGACACTGGTGGATCCTTATGTGGTTCATGAAAAGAACTGACATGCAATGACAGTGGGTGTGGTTCATGAAAAGAACTCACATGCAATGACACTGGTGGATCCATATGTGGTTCATGAAAAGAACAGACATGCAGTGACACCTGTGTATCCTTATGTGGTTTGTCTAGAGGAACACACATGCAATGACACCGGGTGTGGTTCATGAAAAGAACAGACATGCAATGAAAGTCCATGTGGTTCATGAGAAGAATAGACATGCAATGACACTGGTGGATCCTTATGTGGTTCATGAAAAGAACTGACATGCAATGACACTGGGTGTAGTTCATGAAAAGAACAGACATGCAATGACACCGGTGGATCCATATGTGGTTTATGGAAGTAATAGACATGCAATGACTCTATCTATGAATCATGAAAAGAATAGACATGCAATGACACCGGTGGATCCATGTGTGGTTCATGAGAAGAACACACATCCAATAACACTGGTGGATCCTTATGTGGTTCATGAAAAGAACTAACATGCAATGACACTGGGTGTGGTTCATGACAAGAACAGACATGCAATAACACCGGTGGATCCATGTGTGGTTTATGGAAGTAACAGACATGCAATGACTCTAGCTATGAATCATGAAAAGAACAGACATGCAATGACACCGGTGGATCCATGTGTGGTCATGAGAAGAACACACATCCAATGATACTGGTGGATCCTTATGAGGTTCATGAAAAGAACTGACATGCAGTGACACCGGTGGATCCTTATGTGGTTTGTCTAGAGGAACACACATGTAATGACACCGGGTGTGGTTCACGAAAAGAACAAACATGCAATGACTTATGTGGTTTGTCTAGAGGAACATACATGCAATGACTCTAGCTGTGATTCATTAAAAGAACATACATGCAATTACACCGGTGGATCCTTATGTGGTTTGTGAGAAGAACAGACATGCAATGACACTAGTGGATCCTTATGTGGTTCATGAAAAGAACTGAGATGCAATGACACAGGTGTGGTTCATGAGAAGAACACACATCCAATGACACTGGTGGATCCTTATGTGGTTCATGAAAAGAACAGACATGCGGTGACACAAGTGGATCCTTATGTGGTTTGTCTAGAGGAACACACATGCAATGACACCAGGTGTGGTTCATGAAAAGATCAGACATGCAATGCCACTGCATGTGGTTTGTTTAGAAGAACACACATGCAATGACACTCGGTGTGGTTCATGAAAAGAACAGACATGCAATGACACTGGTGGATCCTTATGTGGCTTCTGAGAAGAACAGAAATGCAATGACACTGGTGGATCCTTATGTGGTTCATGAATAGAACTGACATGCAATGACACTTGGTGTGGTTCATGAAAAGAACTCACATGCAATGACACTGGTGGATCCTTATGTGGTTCATGAAAAGAACTGACATGCAGTGACACTGGTGGATCCTTATGTGGTTTGTCTAGAGGAACACACATGCAATGACACCAGGTGTGGTTCATGAAAAGAACAGACATGCAATGACACTGCACGTGGTTTGTGAAAAGAACAGACATGCAATGACACTGGGTGTGGTTCATGAAAAGAACAGACATGCAATGACACTGGTGGATCCTTATGTGGTTTGTGAGAAGAACCGACATGCAAGAACACTGGTGGATACTTATGTGGTTCATGAAAAGAACTGACATGCAATGACACTGGGTGTGGTTCGTGAAAAGAACACACATGCAATGACACTGCTGGATCCTTATGTGTTCATGAAAAGAACATACATGCAGTGACACCGGTGGATCCTTATGTGGTTTGTCTAGAGGAACACACATGCAATGACACCGGGTGTGGTTCATGAAAAGAACAGACATGCAATGACACTGCATGTGGTTTGTGAAAGAACAGACATGCAATGACACTGGTGGATCCTTATGTGGTTCATGAAAAGAACTCACATGCAATGACACTGGGTGTGGTTGATGAAAAGAACTGACATGCAATGACACCGGTGGATCCATGTGTGGTTTATGGAAGTAATAGACATGCAATGACTCTAGTGGATCTATCTTGGCATTATTTGATGTATTCCACGATGTATTTCATTGTAGAAGACACTTTACATTTTTATACTAATCAATTTTGCCCTTGGTTTATGTGGTACTACTTAGTTTTTCCCCCCCTCTCTCTATCTTTTGTAGAAGCCTAAACCTGTGCTCACCCTGTCTGCTACTCCCTGATTGGTTGTCACAGTTGTCATACGGATCGTGCGCACTAATCGTTGATTCTGTGCGATCCAACGATGATCATTGCACACGTCGTGCCCTTCATAGTACAGCGTGAGACAGCATGGACGTCTCCCTCAGCGAGCTTTCTACAGGAAGGAACACGATGCCGTCCATGGAAAAAGTCGTCGAGCAGTCATGTCAAGTTTAATCAAGTCTGAAAAGCCTACTACTGCTACTACAACACATGCACAGGGCAACGGGGTCATCGAGTGCACGGTTGTCGACAGGATGCTGCAATTTATTGCCACTTGATTTTAATAAGACATAACACATTTTTACGCAGCGCTCTCAATCTCACTTCCATTGGACCCTACCGCTAGTAACTTCCATGAGTCAAGGGCCCCCCTCGAGTAGATCTAACGTTGCTAGAAATTGGTTCCGCACCACTTGCATGCAGTGGAATCGAGGTATGCCATGAGCGTGTTTTCAATGCAGATCTAAAGTGGAGATCGTGGTTGTTTCAAAAGAAGGGTGGAGATCGTGGTAGCCCCCTGCTCCCCACCCACCACATGTGTCCACTTGAGGACTACGAACGGTCCGGTTGTTTATAACCCCCCTCAACCTTCTTCTTCCATGAGCTCGTGTCATTTTCCCCCCAGTCTGTCTAGTCCCGAGACCCCAATCTACACTTGTCGTGCGCGCCGAAGCTCCCTCGTTTGCACTACCTCCTTCCCTGGTGAACCATGAAGCGTACGCGTGGAGACGAGCCGGGAGGTGAAGCTAGTTAAGGCGTAGCAAGCAGATGGCTCGGTCTGTCGCCAAGCAGGCAGAGGCGTCTTCTCCGGGCACGAACGCCGCTCATCGCCGCGCCGTCGAGGGTGCGAGCTCATCCGTCCAGCCAGTAGCCGTCGCCGCCGAGCAGCAGGTGGTAGCCGTCGCCGCCGAGCAGCAGGTGGTAGCCGTCATCGCCGAGCAGCAGGTGGTAGCCGTCGCCGCCGAGCAACAGGTGGTAGCCGTCATAGCCGAGCAGCAGGTGGTAGCCATCGCCGCCGAGCAGCAGGTAGTAGCCGTCGCCACCGAGCAGTAGGTGGCCGACAACGTCATGGCCGACAACGTCGTGGTGCCAGCGGCAGATCTGGATGGGGGGCAGGCGGCAAGCGGAGGCAATCCGGTGATCTACATCGACGACCCCATCGCCGTACAAGAAATCTTCGAAACAATCGCGGAGAATGATGAGTTCGAGGAGGAGGTCCCTGATGAGGAGTTAGAGCCGCAGTTTCACTATTCATACATAGGATTGCTCAATCATGTACAGATTCTTTTGCTCTTGAAGTAGGGTAGTATATATATTATTCGATTGGTTGATTGATGCATCTGCCATCAAGTCACAAAACCCCAATCCTTCTAGTCACAAAACCCCAATCTGCTCATCTGCCATCTAATTGAGTTTACTAGTTGAGTGTTGATTTCCATACACAGTAGGCCTATAACATTACATTTCTATTCCTTACTAAGCCCAATGATTCAATTTTTCCCCAAAATAGTGCAAGGGCATCTGATGGTGTCGTTTTCTTAGGGATGGTTAGTGAACCTGTGGCAGCAATGCACATGAACAATATAGGTTGTGTTGTTGGTATTTTGGTTCTCCAACTCCATCGCTGAAAAAAATGAGGCCCTAATTTTTCTCTCATATGGAACCTAAATATATAATATTTGTATTGTTTCTGATCTATGAATGCGTTGTATGATGCATTTGTATATCCCTAAATATTTTTTTGTACGATTACATTTCAATTTCTTATTATGGACAATGATTTAAATTTGACCCAAAGAGAGGGCGGCCACATTGGTGTCAGATTTTTTCAGGGATGAGTGACCGAACCTAGGGCCATGTACAAGATCAATATAAGCTGTGCAATTGTTACTTGGTTCGCTTACGCCATCTCTGTAGAAACTTATGAGGGTGCAATATTTATTCTACATTCATGGAACTATGATATTTGAATTATCTATTCCATGCATTCATAGTGTATAAGAATTACATTTTAGTTTGTCACCGAGGCCGATGATTGAAATTTGCCCCAAAAGAGTTCAAGGGGAGACATGTATGATGGTGTCGTGTTTTAGGGATGGGTTGGTGAACCTGAGGCAGCAATGCACACAAACAATATAGGTTGTGATGTTGGTACTTTGGTTCTCGAACTCCATCTTTGAAACAAATTACGAGGCCTTGATTTATTCTCATATGGAACTACATATATAATCCTTGAATTGTTTCTGATCTTTTAATGATTGGTATGATGCATATGTATATGAATGGTTTTGATCATAAGTATTTTTAACATGTACCTGAAGATTAATTGTTTGGTTTTTGTATTTATAATTACAATATTTAGGCTTGTTTTTGTACCTGACTATGTATACCCCTGAATATTGTTCTGTACGATTATATTTCAATTTCTTATTGTGGCCAGTGATTCAAATTTTCCCCAAAGAGAGGCATACACATTGGTGTCAGATTTTACAGGGATGCGTGAGCGAACCTGGGACCATGTACAAGAACAATATAAGTTGTGCAATTGTTACTTGGTTCGCTCACACCATCCCTGAATAAACTAATGAGGCCGCAATCTTTATTCTACATTCATAGAACTGTGATATTTGAATTATCTATTCCATGCATTCATAGTGTATAAGAATTACATTTTAGTTTGTCACCGAGGCCGATGATTGAAATTTGCCCCAAAGAGTTCAAGGGGAGACACGTATGATGGTGTCGTGTTTTAGGGATGGGTTGGTGAACCTGAGGCAGCAATGCACACAAACAATATAGGTTGTGATGTTCGTACTTTGGTTCTCCAACTCCATCTCTGAAACAAATTAGGAGGCCCTTGATTTATTCTCATATGGAACTACATATATGATCCTTGAATTGTTTCTGATCTTTTAATGATTGGTATGATGCATATGTATATGAATGGTTTTGATCATAAGTATTTTTAACATGTACCTGAAGATTAATTGTTTGGTTTTGTATTTATAATTACAATATTTAGGCTTGTTTTTGTACCTGACTATGTATATCCCTGAATAATGTTTTGTACGATTACATTTCAATTTCTTATTGTGGCCAATGATTCAAATTTGCCCCAAAAGAGAGGCAGACACATTGGTGACAGATTTTTTCAGGGACGAGTTAGTGAAACTGGGCCGATGTACAAGAACAATATAGGCTGTGCAATTGTTACTTGGTTCACTTACGCCGTCCCTGTAGAAACTTATGAGGCCTTAATCTTTATTCTACATTCATAGAACTATGATATTCAAATTATCTATTCCATGCATTCAGTGTATAAGAATTACATTTTAGTTTGTCACCGAGGCCTATGATTAAAATTTGCCCCAAAAGAGTTCAAGGGGAGACACATATGACGGTGTCGTGTTTTAGGGATGGGTTGGTGAACCTGAGGCGGCAATGCACACAAACAATATAGGTTGTGTGGTTGGTACTTTGGTGCATCAACTCCATCTCTGAAACAAATTATGAGGCCCTAGATTTATTCTCATATGGAACTACATATATGATCCTTGAATTGTTTCTGATCTTTTAATGATTGGTATGATGCATATGTATATGAATGGTTTTAATCATAAGTATTTTTAACATGTACCTGAAGATTAATTGTTTGGTTTTTTATTTATAATTATATTATTTAGGCTTGTTTTTGTACCTGACTATTTATATCCCTGAATAATGTTTTGTACGATTACATTTCAATTTCATATTGTGGCCAATGATTCAAATTTGTCCCAAAAGAGAGGCAGACACGTTGGTGTTAGATTTTTTCAGGGATGAGTTAGTGAACCTGGGGAGATGTACAACAACATTACAGGTTGTGCAATTGTTACTTGGTTCACCTACTCCATCCCTGAAGAAACTTATGAGGCCCCTAGATTTATCTACATTCACTCTGATGCAATCATTTGTCATTGTGTTGAGATGAAATGATATATGAACCGATCAAACTATTACTGAGATGCTTTATCTTTGATATCGATAGATATATTGTCTTACATATACATGTTATCAATTCTTGAGTTGTAACATAATTCAATCATATGTATGAGTTCTAAGTTATGTTCTTAAAAATCAACAGGAGGAGGATGATGAAGTGGACGCTGGCAAGGTATCCAGGGACAACAAGAGCCGCTACATGCTGAGGCGGTTACGGTTTGGGCTAATCCATTTCCACCGTAGGGGGAGACTATTTTGCCCATTCTGTGGCAGAGCAATCAACGTGGACCTCGATAACATGATCCAGCATGCGGAGGGCGTTGGCAGAGGCGGAGGCAGAAGCCATATGCCGATTATCTTGGCGCGGCACGTAGCCTACGGCAAATTCCTCTAGGAGTATGTCAGGACTGGCATATATCCCATCGACTAGGCTGTCGCTGCCTCCTGCTGATAAACCCCTGCCCTGCTAGGCGTCTCCGTGTCCCAGCCTCCTGTTGTAGCCTCTGCTTTTATTTTGTTCTAGTTAATTATTACCTGTGTGTGGCTTGTAAGACAATATATCTGTGGTTTCTCTAGTGAACCTTCTATTTTAGTCTACTCTTTTATATGGAGTGCCTTAAAGTTTCTAGTGTTCAATTATATTTACTGATCATGCTCATGCACACTACAAAATATTTCTAGTGCTTGATTATATTATAATTGTCAAGAAATACATCAACAAGTTAAATTGGTCGAAATTTTGTATTGAAGTAACTAAATGTATCAAACACATAATAAACTAGAAACTAAAATCTAGTTCAAACACATAATGTATCGCCACCACTTGTTGTCGTCCTTGACTTGTTACCCCTTCAACCACTTGATGTCGCTATCGTCCCAAGATCCCTGCTTGTCCTGAAACCGCTTTCTGTCCTCCTCGCGCTTCTCCTCTTGGGCTAGCTTGCAACCAGGGCATAGCTCTCTCGCGAAAACCCCCGCCTTAACCATCCCATCTTCCAGAACAGAGGAAGAAGAAGCGCCTAGGAAAAATTGCAGAGGAATGACTGAGGAAGAGGAATGACTGCAGAAGAAACATGGTAACTGCAACTTTCGGTTTGGGAACTCATCGTGGTTACGTGGAGATCGTGGCAGTGCGACCGGTTCAACAAGTGGGGCCAGTTCCTGCGAGGATATGAAATTAGCTGTGCATTTTTCTATGCAAGAAATTCAAAGAAATCATTTATATTTTTTCTTTCATAATTAAACACAATGAAGTTGGTATAGCCCAAGAGATTTGAACAAAATAGATTTGCTAGTTTAACATACAACAACACTTACACGCCCAACATGGCAGAACTTGGAGAGCCCCAGAACTTGAGCTACCATAGAGACCTCGGCAGAGGTGGCAGAATTGGTGCGGGTGCAACCACGGTGACGGCGAGCTCGGATTCTAGAGGAGGAAAACAAAACCGAGCATGGTCGACAAGGTGATAGATCTCACCGGGAACCAATTCTCATCCCCGCACCGTGCCATGGGTGCGTCCACGGTGAGGGCGAGCTCCGACTCGAGATGGGGAGGAGAGCGGGGCCGAGAAACTTTGTCATGTCCCAGCTCTGCGCCATGGCCACGACCACAGATTGCCGCTCCGGGGAAGAAGAAGAAGAAGCGTAATGGATGCAGGCGCCAACACTGCAAGCCTAATTGACACCTAAGCGACGGGGCTTGTTCGTCTGCGGTACCAAAGTTGGCAGGGCAGCGCATGGCGGTACCTAAGTTGCCTGAAATTACCGCGTTTCGAAAAGTTGGGCCGCCAACTACCTAGAGGGGCCATTTCGATGCAAACTCGTCTCACCCCTACCAAATCCAAACATGCCGTGAAAATGCCACGTGAAGTAGACGGTCTGGACCCTCATGTCAGTAATATTTTCGTGACGCGAGCGCCAACGCGGCAACCATGTAGGCGAAACGAGATACTAAAGGAGCATCGTGCGTTGACCAAATTCACAAATCCACCCCTCCCTCCTTTCGCATGAACCCTAGCACCGGCGGATTCGAAATCCCCTCTCCAACCAGAATGATCTCTTCGGGCATTTGACTTCCGGCGCCAAGTTGTTGCGCCTACTCGCTACTACCGAGCTCTAATGTCGAATGGCGTGCCAGCCATTGCGACGATCTAGCCCGCCTCTACCGCTGACGAGCTGAGCAGCGCAGAGGATGGCAGATCCATTTGTCGATGAAGAAGTACTTCTGGCTAATTTCGGGTGAGCTACTCTTCTCTTTTCTATTTGCACTACCTATAACTGCTAGCCGGCTATTGGCATTACAAAGATATATTGAACATAGAATTGTTTGCTAGCACGACGCTGACAAACAATTCTTATCGTTTGTCTCCAATTTTCTGTCAACTAGGATCTCTGCTGAACCCAACTACACGGTTCTGGTCACCATCTATGGCTACCTCATTAAATTAGCACATGGGAAGAGCACGTGGAAAGAGGCTCAGAATCTGAAGATGGAAGTAGCGCCTGTGCAGTTATGCACTATCCTTGGTTTGGTTGTTGTTGTGTGTGAACTTGATGAAATGAGGCCGGAGAAGACTGCACGGTTCAGCCTCGTTGATGAATGAGGCTTCAAGGTTCCTATAGCGTGTGACAGTCAGCTAATTGGGTTGATGAAACAGCATGTTAGGCTTCGCGTGGTTATGCTGGTGTGTAACATAGTGGATGAGGAAGCTCCTGCTACTGGGAGTCGCCCAGCTATTATTGGACAGGGAGGTCTAACTCGAACCCCTGCTGTTATTGAGCAAAATGTGGTTCCTCGTCCGCGACATGCTTCTGTCAGGCAACCTCCTCGTAGGAGTCCCCGTATTGTCGTTATGGAAAACTCTGCTCTAGAATCTGCTAGTACTAGTCGTCCCTGTGCCCGTGTTGCTGCGGCTGCTGCTCACCCAATCCATGCCGCTGTTGAGAAAACTAAGGCGTCCAGAGGCTGCCCCGCTGTTGTTGCCAAGACCGTCACCTTGTGTGCTGCTCCTCCTTGAAACCGTCCTCAAGTTGTGCGAACCCGTGCTCTGGAATCTGCTGGTACTGGTCGTCCTCGTGTTGTTGTTGATCTGGACGCTGTTGACCCAATCCCTGCCGCTGTTGAGCAAACCAAGGCTTCCGGAGGCTGCCCCATTGTTGTTGCAAAGACTGAACCATTCTCTCCTCCTCGAACCGGTGCTCGGGTTCAGCGAGCTGCTGCTCTGAAGCCAGCTCATGGTCTGGACTCTGCTAGCACTTGAAACACTTCTGTTGTGGGAACTGCTCCTGACCGTCGAGGTGGCATGGAAGCAGCTGATCCTATTGGGGCTGCCGTTAGAAGGGGCCCTCCATGTCCACCATGTAATGTAGCTCCCGCTGCTAAGGGCCCTCGCCTTGCTCCTGGTCATGGTACTTCCACCGAGGTTGATCCAGCTAACGATGATGCTGGTGATGGTGGCGGTGGCATTGGGGTTGGGTCTGATGGTGCCGCTCCATCCCTCAAACCTCTCGGAGGTTTCTATCCTGAAGAACCTGATGATGGCAAAGTAATCGTTCGTATCGGTGTCGCGGATTATACTGCAAAATTAGATGATGGCACAGAAAAATTCTATGACGAGTTTGATGTAATCCTTGGCAGATACGACCCTGAAGTGGTAGAGTTATCTGACCCGATGGCATCGTTACGTGTGAAGGTGCTATGGGGGTCCTCCCAGGAAGCACGTTTGTTATATTATGGTTACAGGAGCAAAAAGGCTATCGAAGTGAAAGATATTAGGGATTTAGTCGTACCATTTACAAGGAAACATTATAGAGGTGAAGTTTACTTCCACTTGGTAGTGCTCATGGTTGGAGAGGAATTGGAACTCGACAATAGAGATGATGGACTTTTAGAATGCAGGGGTGACCTGATCCATGGCATCACTGGGGCTGGTGCGACTGAGGGTGGCTTCGAACAGAGGAAAGTCTTACAGAGGAGTTTCATAAAGAGGAGCGGGAAGAGCATCCCCAGAAAGGGCACCCCGAAGAAGAACGTCACCAAGGAGACCACGCCAGAGAAGAGGACGCCCAAGAGTCGCATGACAAAAGGCACCACGCCGCAGAGTACACGCCTGAGATCCAGTCAAAATGCCACACCGAATGGTAGCAGCAAAAATGCTAAGAGGGCTAGCACGGTGGTGAACACTCCCAGGAGTGGTAGCAAAGAGGCGAAGATGGCCGGCACGGAGGCTACCACACCCAGTGGGAGCAGAAAAAAACACTAATTTGGAGCGGAACACACCGCTGTCAGGGAATTATGCCAGCGCGAAGGAGAACACGCCCAATAGTAGCAGCAAAAGGGCTAATTTGGAGCGGAACACGCCGCTGAGGTCAGGTAATAATGCCAGCACGAAGGAGAACACGCCCAATAGTAGCAGCAAAAGGGCTAATTTGGAGAGGAACACGCCGCTGGGGTCAGGCAATAATGCCAGCATGAAGGAGAACACGCCCAATAGTAGCAGCAAAAGGGCTAATTCGAAGAAGAACACGCCGTAGAGGTTAGGCAATAATGCCAGCACCCTGGAGCCAACACCCGTGAGGGGAGGCAGTAAGGAGATCACACCCAAGAGCGGCAACAAAAGGCCTGGTTCGATGGGGAATGGAACGCGGATGTCAAGCCCTACTGATACCATCAGGAAAGATTACATCAGGAAGGAGGATGTACACAGGAAGAGCAAGAGGGTTATGTACACTCAAGATGAGATTGATTCTGACTGCTGTTTGTCCACTGAAGTACTTGGGATGCGTGCAAACGTAAGACCACCCCATGTGGTTGCAGTAGAACCAACCGAGTGTCTTGGAGAAAACAGAGTTGCCGGTGAGGTGGACTGGGGCAATGTTCCTGTCCATCCGGGTGGAGAAGATGGTGCAGCCCCACCCATGGGAATCAATATGATGTGTGCAGTACTAGGTATTACAGACGATGGCGAAGATTCTGAATCAGATGAAGAAGCAGGCACTGTAGAGGATCAAGAATCTGGTGATGATGAAATAGACGAGGAACTTAACGATGAGGCTGGTATTCCAGTCGATGATTTGGGTGTTGAACTAGAAGAAATGAAACATGACCACGAGTAACCTATAATTTCGTTCGGCACCGAGTTCAGGAGCATGCATGAGTTCAGGATGTCGTTCCGGCATTTTTGTATCAAGGGGGAGTTCGACTTTTATCGACTGAAGAACTCTACCGAGAGGTATGAGGCCGTTTGCAAGTTAACGTGGATGAATGGACGGGTCGAGGTACATTGTCCATGGAGGATCACAGCAAGATCCTTACCTGCTTCGACTGCAATTAGGGTATTGGGGCAATGAATGCAGCAAACCATTAGAATTTTCTCTCTCTCTCTCTCTCTCTCTCTCTCTCTCTCTCTCTTTTCACTCTATAACTAAAATTGATGTGCGATATCTTTCTGGCAACTAGTCGACTCCGCTTATCTTTTAAATGAATCTGTGTTGCAGGTGAACAAAATGGGCCCTCCACACATGTGTCCGACAGGCAGCAAACTGAAATCCTCAATGGCTGATACGGAGTGGGTGGCTATGCAATCTATGTCCATACTAAAGGATAACCCTAAGGAGACCACGAAGAATATTCAGACTAGCCTCGGTTCTAAATACAACATTGTCCTTCCGTATTACACGGTTTGGAAAGGTAAAGAGAAAGCTCTAGGGGTCTTGCACGGGGATTGGACCAATAGCTTCGGGATGCTGTACAACTTCAAGGTGGAGGTACAAGCTAGGTGTCTGGGGAGTGTTGTGGAGATTGACACCAAATCATAAGGTGGTAAAATATATTTCAAAATATTTTTCATGGCGCTTAAACCTTACATCGATGGATTCAAGGGCGACTGTAGGCCGTATCTGAGTGTAGACATCGCTGTCCTAACTGGCAAATGGGAAGGCTGCCTGCCATCTTCCATAGCACTTGATGGTCACAACTGGATGTTCCCAGTGGCATTCGGGCTGTTTGAAACAGAAACGGAGGAAAACTAGGTCTAGTTTATGAGGCAGCTCAGGAGATCAATAGGCCACATGGATCCATTGGCTATATCCACGGATGCATGCAAAGGGCTGGCGAATGCAGTGAAGGAGGTGTTCCCGCGAGCTGAAGGTAGAGAATGCCATGCCCATATGATGCTCAACTTGTATTCACACTACGCAAGCAACGTATTTCGTTACATGTTTCCTGCTGCTAGAGTTTACAAACCTAGTAGCAGCGATTATTTCATGAGCAAGATTTTTGCCGAAGCCCCTGAACTTCCAGAGTACTTAGCCATCCATCATTCACAGCTATGGAAGAGGAGTCAATTCAACCCTGACATCAAAGTTGATTACATAAACAACAACCTAGCAGAATGCCTGAATAACTGGGTGAAGGACATAAATGTGCGTCTAGTTCATATCTTGATGGACAGCATACGTGGTATGATCATGAAGCTGTTAAATATAAGGAGAGAGATCGGTAGGAGACTTAGAGGACATATGCTACCGCCAGTTGTACAGCAACTGCACAAGAGAAGCCGAGGACTTGCTCATCTTAAGGTTCTACCGTCAACCAGTAGAAGCTGTGAGGTGGTCGATATGTCCAAGAGTGGCAAAAGGGATGTTGTGAACATCCAGCTGCGAGAATGCACCTGCTTAGAGTGGCAGCATACCGGGAAACCTTGCGACCACGCCTTGGCCTTCTTGGTGAAGAAAAGAACTCTACCACATTTGGATCAGTATTTGTCAGACTACTACTCTATGGAAAAGTTCAGAGCTGCGTACGCTAGATCCGTCAAGCCATGTACAGGCCCATCTCAGTAGCCTCAAGTCCAACTGTCTTTTGAGCTTTGCCAGCCAATTACAAAAAGGGGGAGAGGAAGAACCCAGGTGAATAGGTTTAAGAATTTTCTCGAGAAGAAGGGTTTGGCTTTCTGTGCTACAAAGAAGGGAAAAAATAGATGCAAGACCTGCCATCTTATAGGCCATAGAGCAGCTGGATGTCCCCTTAATGCTCCCAAACCTAGGTATGAGATGGTACATTCACACACAAAAAATGTTTATAGTCTGTAGATATAAGGTAGTAATCCATGTGCTGTTTTTTTTACAGGAAGCGCAATGTAAGAAACAAGACAGCCGACTCAGTGATTTTGCTGTGGGAAGAAAACCAAAATGAGTGGAGTGATGATGCCGGACAAGATTCTGGTGCTGATTGGCCTGACTTCCCTCGGCCCGGAGATGTAGGGTACGTGAAGGTAAGAAAATTGGCACCCAGGAAGAGGCAGAAGGCAGGAGATGAAGAAGCCAGTGGACATGAAGGAAAGAGGAAGAAAGTTGGCACCCAAGTAGAGAAAGAGGGCTAGCAATGTAGCAGCCTAATGATGTATTGAACTTGAACCTATATATGTAGTTCGGTTAAACTCTGGAGCTGTGTGCGTGGAACTTGTCGGGCGAAACAATCTGCCTCTCGTACTCGGAGTAAAATGTATCGTGACTTTAGGATTTGATATGGCCGAGGCCACTAGTTGAATCCAAAACTGTGACTGTGCCACTACTATCTGAACAATCGTGATAGCTGAGCGGTTAAATACTCTCCAAAATCGATGGGTGTTAGTGGCACAGACATGATTTATTTATAGGCGCTTAATAAATCCTTGTTGTTGGCATTACACTTATGATAAGTTTTTGGGCTGGAAAACAATTTCTTAAGCTGGCCGCTACACTCCACGAAGCAGCAACTTATTTCAGCTGCTAGACAACAACATGGCAACATAAACTGCAAATGCAACAGACAATGCCCAGATAATGAGGAAATTGTGTCCACTATCTGGCCTAATCTTGAGCCCGTCTGTCTCACCAGCTCCCTTCCCCTGCCTCCCCTGCACCTGGCGAAGCTCCCGGATCTCTCGCTCCATCGCACGAATCTCCTCTTTCTTGTTCCACACAGCATCACGCAGATCCTGAACAAGCTCTCTGTGAAAACCTATCAGTGGCTTTTCAATCCACACAAACTTGTCACAGCCAGTCCCCCTCCCTTCCTGCATAGTAGATCGAAGGAAACAGAAAAAAAGAATTACATTACGCTTTCCGGATCCGGGTTACCATTGTACCTACAGTAGGAACATACCGCTCTGATGCTACAGTTGCTGAATTTTCCTGCAGTATTTTCGTCGGTCCACGAAATCTATCTCAGCATCTTCTCACCACAAAAACACAGCATATCGGGGTAGTAATCGTAGGGCGCCCTCCGATACCTGATGGGGGCACCCGCCTGACGGCGTTGAGCCGACCCTGATTCCGCCCGAGACGAACTGCACGAGCTGCAAGCCATGAGCGAGGGGAGCGAGGGCAGAGGAAAGAGGAGCCTTTGGATGTCAGGGTAGTGGTGAAGCGTGATTTATCCCTACTTAATAACTCGGGCAGAATCCTACCGTCCACATTCGGCTGATAGGTGGGGGACCTAGCGTGTGGACTTGTCAAAAAAAAACTCGCGCCTTCGTGGTTCAAAAGACCTGTCACGCGCATTGGACGAAATTTTTTGGTACCTTGCCCGCGTACATATCACTGGGAGGTCTTGCTCAGGAACCAGACACGCCTGGCCCACAATCTTACTCCCTCCTAGGAACTTTTCATGGCTCGCGCCGGCAGATCCATCCGCTCCACCGCTTCCGGTAGGGCTCGCCGCGGCGGATCCACCCCAAGATCCTACCGTCGTAGTATCAAATGGCCATGGTTTCTTGAGAGGAGCGACGACGCTACGTATGCGAGCTCGGCCCCTCCTACCTGTAGAAGGACTAATGCGGCACCGAGCTCGAGCAGGAGCCGCCAGGCGCGACGGCGCTCGATCCACGCCAACCCCGTCACCTTCGTCATTGTCGATTCTGATGTGGAGGGCGACGAGGACGAAGCTATGCAGAATGCCATTGTTGCCTCCTTTGCGAAGGGCAAGCCACGGGCGGGAGTGGATGTCGCCAGGAAGGGCATGGCGGTGTCACCAATCGAGGTGGACTCCGACGACAGCTATGTGATGTGGGTTTAGATGTTGTTTAGGATGGTTGCAATTTCGGTTGTGTTTAATGCGAGTACAATTATTGTAATGTGTTTGTCGAGCTATATTAAGAAATATGTGCAATAGCAGCCGGTGAGTGCTTCCACTTTAGAAATTGTGTCTATGTCATTTGCATGTTGCATTATCAACGTAGATTACTTGTAAAAAATCCAACAAAAATCATCAGATTACAACCATCGGATGGGAGTGGCAGGATGGAAGAGAAGTTGGAACTGTGGCTTCGAGGGGAAGGACACTAGCAGGTGGGCCCTCGGAACACGTGACACTGACATGCGGGAGCGGGAGCACATGATATTGTCGGTCTGTCCAGAGCAAGCGGACTTTGCAACGTGACAACAACAAGCTGATTGGACCAATATAATAACTCGTCGAAGTATTAAGGAGTGTTGAAAACTACAACTGGGGTACATTCGCACAACATGTATGCTCTAAGCACGTGAGAAGCATCGCTTAAGTGTAACAGTAACGACAGCACAAGTACTACATTTGTCTGTCGGTCTTCTCGATACAAATGTAGAAATGCATCTGCCTGTTCGGTCTAGCACCGACAAGGTACTGAGATGGCACGCATAGGATTGACCTTAGGTCCACATACTCCACCTCCCGTGGCGTCGGGCAGCTCGGTGCCTCGGCTAGCACAAGAATGCTATCCGACGACGGCGGCTGGGCGTTCGCCCACATGCGCATCGTGTATACGGGCCAGGCGCACGAGACCGACCTGACGCATATGGCACCCACGACGGAGGGCCCGGCTCTGGTTCCCGGAACACCGGCGGTGATGGTCAGGACGAAAACAGAGCTGTCCCCCAGAAAATTAGCAGGCGGCGTGCCGAGTCAGTGAACGGCACCTGCTCTTGAAGAAGCTGGGCTTGCCCGTACGAGATCCTAATCACTTTGATCAAGTGCACATCTGCAAGGTGGACGACGAGCTCTGCCGGCGGGCCAGTGTAGTTGCAGCCCGGCTCCGTGCAGGCGCACGCGCCGTGCGGGCACGCGAGCTCGTGGAGCGGGAGCTCGCGGTAGGAGTAACGGCGAAAGCATCCTGGGTGGGAGCACATGAGCGGGAACGCCGCTGCGAAGTTACGCGCGAGGATCTCCAGATTCTTGGGCTCCCACATGTCATGGTGGTGTCACGGCAGATGCCATGGATAGGCTAAAGGTGGGGACTAATACACGCTAGGGGAATCCAGGGAGGGATAGTGAAGTGAATCTCCACAAAGAAGTTTGTATTTGCTTTGATTCCCAGATTACAAGTGTTCCTAGAGCTGTATTGGCGAGAGGAGGAAGAAGGAGCTCTCTTACTCTCACCCACAGATCGCACCTAAAACCCTAGCCAAAACAGAACAGCGGAACTAATCCACCCCTTCTACTGAAACCCTAGCTCCTCTTTTATAGAGGGAGCTCGGTCTCTGCCTAGGGCATACGTGGATATGCTTCCTCCCAAAGTAGTAAGCCGATCGGGGTGCTTTTCCCCCGCGTCACATATGCAGAGGCTACGTGAGCCTCTGCGGCACCCGTGTCAGCCGACATGAGCGTCATCACCCTTGTCGGCCACGCTCCGGTGGTCCTGCCCTTGCTTGCTTCGCTCAGGTAGTGAGTATTGGGGCTTCTTTTGACCAGCGAGATTCCTTCCTTCTCCTAGAAGCTAGACGTGACCCGGATCATAGTTGATCCGGCCACACCTGTTCCTGCATACAAGTAAAACATGCACTTCCGACCTACTGCTTAAGTTTTTTGAGACTTAGTTAGGCGGACGCCCCCTGGTCCGGGTTACCCCGTGATTCGGCCTGCCTTGAGGTGACCCGGCCAGCATCCGCTTTGGCCTTGCCGAACCTCGGCTAACTTGGCATTTATACCAGGCATGACCCTACCCGGGGGTATCCCCCCAACATTAGTCCCCGAAGCTGGTGCGGTCTTAGCTGCCTTGGCCGCTAAGGCCACATTAGGTTCAATTTCGAGCTCCGGTCGTTATTTCCGAGTTACCCCTTTACCTCGGATTATATGGATTTACATTCCCTTCGCACATTCCAAGTTTTCACTTGCCGGCCGGGTTACCACTTTAACTCGGACCTCATGGTTTTACTTTCCCTCTGCACATTCCAACTTTTCACTTGCTGGCCGGGTTACCATAGTTTCATCCGGGTCTTGCTTCCTTCTCTCGTACGCCAACCCATGTGAAGGGTAATCATTATGTTGTCTTATTTTAAGGGCCTGCACAGTAACCGTCATAGTAATTGTCAGTTATCACTGTGCGCGGGTCACGTCATGCCTGCCTCCTCGTTTTTCACATCACAGTGTCACGTCATGGGAGCATCTCCGCTCTGTGGCCCTCCGTGTGGCTCCCCACTGATTGGCCGAGGCAGGTCATACACGGCCACTGCGTGTGGCTGATCCGCAGGATGCGATCCCACTCACCCCTCGGGGAGTGGTTAAATAGCAGAGGGGCGCGCCCCTTAGGATTTTCCCCTTCCGCGCCCCTCTGCCCGTTGCTCTTCTCCTTTGCCTTCCTTGCGACCGCGTCACTGCCAGTGCTCCCAAATAGCAGCGTTGCCGCCGCACTTTTCCCTCACACCTCTGCATCGCAGCCACCGTTACGCAACTCCCTCGCCACGGGTCCTCGCCAATCCAGGCCTCTGCCCCCCGACGTCGCTAGCGCCAGCGAGGGCAGCGAAGACCAGATGACGGAGGAGGAACTCATCGTCGCTGAGCAGGAGATGGAGGAGGACTCCGCGACGGTGGACCGCGGTGAGTGGGCCGGGTCCTGGGTCTGCGAAGATGACCTGGACTAGCTCTACCGCACCAGGCGCATCCTCGCCGGCATTGCGGCTCGCCTTTCCTCCTCCGAATTGTCCCCCTCACCCAATCCGGGTGAATACGTCGTGTTCTTGTCCCACTTCCAACGGGGCTTCGGCTTGCCGGTGAGCGACTTTTTCGGGACTGGCTCAGTACCTACCAACTCCAGCCGCACCATCTTCCAGCCAACGCCATCACTTCTCTTTCCGCCTTTGCTTCCATGATCGAAGGCTATGCCGGACTGTGGCCCACGAAGGAGCTATGGATCCCGTTTTTTGGCCTTCGTCGCAATGTCATCCCAAACATCCACACCAATCCGGAGGACAAGCAGCTCACTCAATTCGGAGCGGCTTCCATCTCACCCCGGAGGTTTTCCATTTTCCCCCGGGTCACCGGGTTAGAGTCCTGCAAAGGGTGGGCCCGGACTTTCTTTTACGTCCGGAATACAGGCACCGAAGACTTAATCCGGCTGCTCCCCTATACTCCGGGTCCACCTAACCCGGATCTGTGGGACGCCGTTCCTAACAAGCCCACGGCCTTGGCCAACCAGGTCAACAAAAGGTTCGCGGAGCTGAAGAAGCTCGGGCTGCGCAACGAGGATGCTATGATCACTTTCGTGCGCAACCGAATTTCCCCCCTCCAGAAGCACACCCACAAGGTGTGCCACATGAGCTTCGGCCGCGACCCCAACCGGACCTCATCCTTCGAGCTGAGCAACACTGAGATATATCGCCGGGTTAAGGCTCTCTTCACCACCCACAAGGACTTCTCCTCCGAGTGGACTTGGGGAATTGAGCATTATTGCCGCGATAGGCTTCCTCCCGCGGTAAGCTTCATGTTGCAAACTTACCCCGGACTAATTACATGTCGGTTATTGTTGCGTTTTTTACTCTTTTGTTTATTCTTTTCCACAGCAATTTCTACAGCAGACCCTCGAGGACGGCACCGATCCGACCCTTAAGTGGGCGCCGGACCGGGAGACTTCGGATGAGGAAGAGCTGGACCAGGAGATGTTCCTCCCGATGACCGACGCCATGAAACGACCCACGGGTAAATCCTCTTCTATTAGAGATTGGCCCGATGATGAAGATGACTCGGATGTCGAGGTGTTTGAACCTGTTGAGGCTGTCCCCCTTTCTTTTGCTTTTCCGGCATCAGCTCACCCCGGTGGTCACATCCATGAGGATCCTCCGCTCGCTACAGGCGAACATGTTCCGGTAGCGCTGAAGAAGAAGCGCGGGGCTGCTCCAAGTTCCTCCTCCTGACCTTCTCAGCCCGCTAAAAGACGAAAGAAGTCTGGGGACAAGACTGCCTCCAAGCCAGCAGGCCAGGCCCCAGCACGAAGGGCTCGGAAACCCAAGGAGGCCCAACCCTCGGATGCGTAAGTCATTTTTCCTTCTGTAACTTGCTCTTCCTTGCATCGTTGTGATTTCTCTTCTGACATTATTCTCTTTTGCAGGGCTCCGGTGGAGGTCCCTCAGAGTGGATCTAGCATCTCTTCACCACTCTGACCTAGCCCTTCTCCCCGTCGTGACGACGAGTCACGTCCGCTGAGCCCTATTCCAGAGGGTTCTGTGGCTGCTCCGGGTTCTGCTCCACCTCGGCAAGAGGAGGGTAACCTTGGACCAGGGGAGACCGGCCCAGCCGAGGTGACGGCATCCACCACTTCAGCTTTGCCGCAACCAGTAGCCACCGAAGCTACCTCGGCACCAGCTCTAGCACCAGCAACCAGACCAGCACCAATACCAACTCCGGCATCAGCACCAACTTCGGCTGCAAAAACGTCAGCAGCGGCACCAAGTCCAGCAACAAGAGCACCAGCGCCTAGCTCCTCTGCCTCGTCCGAGTCTTCTCAACCTCGGCGAGGAATTACCCCCGGCAGCTCCTAAGGGGAAATCCACTGTGATGACTTCCTCTTCCCAGCAAGCCAAGGGCAAGAAGGCTCCGGACGCTACCAAGTCAACATTCGTCGAGGCTGGGCAGCGTACCCTTGCATCAATGCTTCCCAAGAAAGCTCCAGCAGCGAAGGACGCCCCTGCCGAGGCAACTGATGCACGGCAGATGGTTCTGCACACCAGCCCAGCCCTTGCCTTGATTGAAAGGAAGGAAGCGCACACGAAGGGCTTGGTGGCGCCCCATATGCCCACCGGTGAACGGTACCCTCCGAGTTTGATTGAATTTCTCATGAATTGGAATAAGGCAGAGGTAGTTCAAGACGCTGATCTCCCAGAGAAGTTCGGCCCCGCCGAGTTTTCCGCCCAAATGAACACAGCCGCAAAGGCAATTAACCTTGTCGGGCGGATGATGGAGGTACGTCGCTTCCCCTTTATATGTTGTAGATAATAACCATTAGTCCCCGAGCCTCCGGGGGAGTAACTTGTTACTCGGCCGGATGCTCTTTAGAAAACTAGCGTAGCTCCATGAGAACTTCGAATATGCACACACCTAGAGCCGGGTTAAGTTCCACTTGGCCCGGATTTTAGTACACTTCGAATATGCACACACCTAGAGCCGGGTTAAGTTCCACTTGGCCTAGATTTTAGTATACTTCGAATATGCACACACCTAGAGCCAGGTTAAGTTCCACTTGGCCCAGATTTTAGTATACTTCGAATATGCACACACCTAGAGCCGGGTTAAGTTCCACTTGGCCCGGATTTTAGTACACTTCAAATATGCACACACCTAGAGCCGGGTTACGTTCCACTTGGCCCGGATTTTAGTATACTTCGAATATGCACACACCTAGAGCCGGGTTAAGTTCCACTTGGCCCGGATTTTAGTACACTTCGAATATGCACACACCTAGAGCCGGGTTAAGTTCCACTTGGCCCGGATTTTAGTACACTTCGAATATGCACCAAGCTAACTTATGTTTCTATATTCCTTTCAGGTGACCACCAATCTCCGGAGTGCTGAATTCCAACGCTTGCTGGATACCCACAAGATGCTACGCGCAAAGCAGGCTGCACTTATCACGGAATACGAGAAAAGGGGTAAATTTCTTCCTTAGCGCTTCTTCATTTTTCTTCATCTTCCTTTGCCGAACTAATCTCATCATTCGGTTTCCGCAGCTGGGGTGGAGGCTGAGAACATTATTATGCGGAAAAATCTGGAGCAGATCAAGGTAAGTAGTTTCTGTCCGACCTTGTAGTGCTTTCCACTTCCTTTTTTCTCCTTGGCTCGGCACACATTCATACCTCGGCTCTGCCGGGCCAACACACTATTTCAGCATCGCTTGAAGATAGTGTGCCCGTGCCTGATATGATGCTGCCTTTTCTCGAACAAGCAGGGCAGCACCAAGCCGAGCTTAAGAAGAAAGATGACGAGCTCGCCCTCCTCCGGACCAAGGACGATGAGATTGCCAGGCTCAAGGCTGAGATGGAGAAGATGAAGGCCCAACACCAATCCGAACTTCAAAAGGTTGGTCAGAATTACACAGAAGAGCGCGAGCGCCTCAATCTCCAGATCGCCAAGGACCAGGATCTTCTCAAGGAGTCCGGCATCCAGCTTGGGTCGGCGAACGCTGAGCTTGAGCAGCTTCGGAAGGGACGGGATGACTGCACCAAGGAGCTGACCCGGATCCTCAGCCATATATCACGTAAGTTCCTTTCCCTTTTCCGACCTACTTCTCCGGGTTACTTCATATGTCTTCCGCCGAGAAAGGGGGTACTCCGGCCCAAGGAGCTGACCTTCCTCCTTTGCCTCGTTTCTAGGCAAATTTCCACAGGGCACTGCTATTGTGAGCGCAACAGTTGCCAACTTCCGTCGAGAAAGGGGTACTACGGCCGCTCCTGATGGTGAAGGGATTCCTTATGACTTGGAGGACCTGTTGGTCAGCTTGTCATCTCGCGTGGAGCTCATCAAAAATTACGGCAAGGACATCCTCGGCGCTGCAGCTCGCATCTTCAACACGTTCTGGCCCGGCGAAGATGCACCCGGAGACCACCGCACTTCTCATTGAGAAGCTAATGGAAACCGAGACTCAGCTCGACCTCTGGAGAGAGTCCGCTGGACGTGCCGCAGCTGATACCATTCTTCACCACATACTCACTTGGTATGAAAAAATCGATCTCAATCTCTTGACACGTCTGCGCACAGGATCCAGATGGACCAATGATCCAGAGTGCGGTAGCTCGGCGCCAGGCTTGCGCCCACAGCCTCATCGAATACGCTCCCATTCATGAATGGGTTGAGGGGCCGAGCTTCCTGGAAGCCGCTGGGGACGAAGAGGTTGAGCACGGTGAAGATGGCTCAGACGATGAAGAAGAAGATCATGCCTCTGATATTGAAGGCAGTGAGGACGATGCCGAACTTCCTCCTGCTGCTGCTCCTTGAGCGAAAACACTTAAAAATTATCAGATCCCCGGTATGCCGGGTGGAGTTGTATTCCAGACACATGTGATATTTTGCTACTAAGTTCTTATGCCGGATTAACTTGGGCGTAGTCCCTGAGTTTCTTTTTCTTGTTCGTTCAATCTCTTGGCTTGGTTCATGTCTACCTTGATTCGGTTTTACGACTTACGAATCCGAGCTTCAAAAATTGTTTTAACAATACTGGGAAACTTTTAGACTTAGCTAAAAAATAAAACTGCATAATAACTTGAAAATAAATACCGGGTTAGTCCGAAAAACAAACGTCGGCTTGAATAAATTCTTTTCCTTAGTCGTTTTTCATGTGCTACGCAATTCCAAACTTGTTCTCTTGCTTGCCATGAAGCCAATTCTTGTTGGACAGCAGCAAGGTCGAAGAGTTGGGTTCTTGGTGCTCACACATTACTAATCCGAGTTATGTAAAATAACTTATTCCAGTTGACGCACAAAAAACAACAAACATTATTAAGGCAGTCCCCGAGTTACTGCTCGAGGTGCCAACATTTCATTGATAAGCTCATTGCCGACATACATACCGACATATGAGAAGACTCGGATACATACACTTCTTAGCTAAGTGTAGAAAGGACGAAGTAGAGCTATATTCCATGGTCTCTTAGATTCCTCTCCGGACCTGTCCGCCTTGTTCTTTTCCTGTGGCTTTGCATCTATAAGATAATAAGAATCATTGTGCAATGCCTTGCTCACGATGAACGGCCCTTCCCATGGGGGGATAATTTATGCATGCCAGCAGTACGTTGTACCAACCGGAGCACCAGATCGCCTTCCCGAAAGACTCGGGGGCATACTTTCCGGCTATGATAGCGTCGGAGATTTTGCCTGATATATGGCAGGATCTGGAGAATGCCAGTTCTATCGCGTCTTCTAGCAGATCAACCATCATTTTGTCGGGCTTCTTCATCTTTGGCTTCTGTGTATTGGGTGACCCTAGGCGAATCATGCTCTATGTCGGCTGGTAATACAGCTTCTGGCCCCATAGACCAGAAAAAACGGTGTATAGCCTATTGATCGATTCGGAGTTGTTCTTAACTCCACAATACCGCTGTAGTTCTTCTATCCAGCACCCCGCTGATCTTTGCAGTGGCTCAATGAGCCGGGGTTTTATCCCGGATAATACTAATCCGTTGGATCTTTCCACTTGTCTGTTCGATGCGGGGTGGGCTACCGAGGCTACGTCCAGCCGAAATCTTCTTATCCCGGCAAAAACGCGCAAATGCTCCTTCGCAAAGTTTTGCCATTATCAGTTTATGATACTGTGAGGATAACCGTATCTCAAGATGATATCTTTGAGAAACGTTACGGCCATAGCTC
>OU342740.1:138190433-138217318 GCA_910589775.1 Avena eriantha | reverse complement strand
AGCCCTCTATTCAATAAACCCTATACTTATTCTTGAGGGTCTCTCTAAGTTTTATATCCATCTCACTTCAAGCTCGCGGAAGCCGGATGGTTCTTCGATGGCCTCAACGATGCAGCCACCATCCTCCGCGGATGGTTATTTCATGGCCGCAATGACATGGCCACCATCCTTCGCTAACGGTTCTTTGACGGATGCAGCGATGCAGCCACCATCTTCTGCGATCAGTCATGTGATGGCCGTAGCAACACAGCCACCGTCCTCGGCACACAGTTCTTCGACGGCCGTAGCAGCAACGGCTACCATCCTCTGTGCATGATTCTTTGACGGCCACAGTGGCGCAACTGCCATCCTCAGCACATGATTCTTCGACGGCCGCAGTAGTGTGGCTGCCATCCTCCATGACGTAGACACCGCCTTTGATCTAGAGAGAGCACATCAACCACAGAAAGAACAAGATAAGGGCGGTAGATAATGTAGATGAGATGAACAATATGAAGATATACCATAGAATCAGGAAAGAAGGGGGATAGTGGGGTTAAACTTTAGTAACCGCTACCCAATCTACATGTGTTAAGCTTTCGAGGCATGGCAACAATCTGATCTAGGTATGAAAAATGGGAGTGCAGAGCTATACAGAGAGGGCATTAAGGATTTCCTATATTTTTATGGAATGGGGCAGGAAGTTGGTGAGATATAGGGTTTGGTTTATGAGCTATAGAACAAGTGCGGCCACTCACATGGGCTGAACTTGCACAGAGGGTCCATAGTCGATCTCCAGCATAAAGGACCATGCTCGGGTGGGCTATCGTGGGTTACATCTGATAGCTACACAAGCCTAACCAGTCAATAGCTGTGCTTGACCATTTCCTAGCATATAACCACAAATAACGACACTCGCACTTGACGGCGTAACAAGAGAATACCACTGTTGCCCAAGTGCAGCATGAAAAATCTCCGCTCTTGTGATCCACCAACCACGGTACCAAAATCCGTCGGTACCCTATGTGCCATTATGTCTAATTGGCCACAGCGACAAAATGGTGATGCGAAATCCCATCCTCCACGTAACCATTTTTTTCTGGTGTTGTCCCTAATAATCCATAGGGTATGGTGGTAATTCTGTAATGACACCAAGCATGCTCTGACAACCACGCTAGACAAAGGACTGACATAGAGCCACCGTACAAGGCACACATGCGCAATGCCATGCTGTGGACGAGAGAGAGATCAGACGGCTAGTGCATGTGGGGTTATACTAGTAATAAGGGGAGAGGGGAGGATTGATAGAGATGAGAGGCAGCAAAGGAGAGAGAAAACACAATTTGTTTTGCTTGCTTATATAGTCCCATAAATGTACTAGTACTCTACTAGTGGAGTGTACCCTGTACTCGTGTCAGGACCCATCATAGTGTTGCCCTAACATCACACCATTCACACCACCTTCAACTCCTCTTGCTGCTCTCGTGATGGATCCCTTTTATTTTTGCTCCTCTTTTTCTCTCCATTTCTTCTTCTCTTGTAGAGTTTTGGGCTTAAGTTTCTTGTGACCCTGGTTCAATAGAAGTACGACGGAGTACTCAAGTTTTGCACATGAGTCCTCTTTCTATGAAAACTAGGCTTGTGGCATTCACAACCATATTCTTCATTTCTCTAAAATACATATTATCCGTTCTTGCTTAATAGAAAAAATGTTCTCACTAGGTGATGTTGTTGGTAGTGGAGGATCAAATAATTATTCAAATCCTAGACAAACCATGTATTTCTAGGATATTGGCACTACTTTTTATCAAATTTACATCAAATTAGGCTTCTTAGACTGTTGGAATCCTAGGCATGTGCCCACGCTTAGGGACAGTTGGGTTCACCTATGGTTGTCGGAATGAGCCAAAAATTTGCACACACATGTATATTGGTATATCTTGATATTTTGATAAGGGGTTTAGGGTTTTGCTGCACTAAAAAACATAGTGCAATTGAATCCCGTGGGAGTTTCAAAAATCCAGACCTGTTTTGTAAGTACTGCTCCTCCAATCCAAATTCTCATGTAGTACTATAATTGTTTCTAGACAAGTTTGCACGACGCCCCTCCCCCCCAAATAAAATTCCTACAATTAAGAAATGGAGAAGAAAAACGAGTCTGCCATCGGACAAAGGAAGAACTAGAAGAGACAAGCAGAGAGAATAAAATACAGGTTCATGTCAAAGACATGCATGTAGTTGTCGATCTCTCCCTTGCATCACTGTACACTTTGCACCCGACCCTAGGCTTCTCTATCTCTGTCTAGGAGTAGACCTTCTTTGCCTCCCCTTGTGGGTAAGATCTGTTTGTCTAGTACAGTACATCATGATACCTTCTTTACTCACATGTCAACTTTCTGCAGCCTACACTAAAATCTTTTGTTCTGCACAAAGTAGAGGTAAGGCACAAAACAGCACATATGTAATAAGTGCACAACCTCAGCCGCCATTGGTGCGGCGATACCTACTGAAGTACCAGCACTACTCCATTTTTATGCATGATCATAGCTCTAGGATGGATCAAGGGACCACATATTCAATTCCTTAATGCTGCATAAATAAACTCGCTAGTAGATGATAAATTCTAGACTGTGGGGTACGTCATCAGTGAAACGAGCTTCCTAGGAACCACTCCAACTTGTAAGAGGTTGCGCGCGTCAGCAGATTCCACCAAGAGCTAGTCGGTGATGGACAAATTTGAGCTAGCACCCATAATTCTTAAGTACCCCCATGACGGCTGCCTCACCTTGGTCGCCTACCACAAGAACGCATGCCCATATGGCTCGTGCGGCTGCACGCAGGTCGGCTCCATGTTTACGCCTCGCTGGTTGCGCTCCTCTTCCACCTCCACTGTGTCCACCAAGTGCAAGTCCATAGGATATCGTACGGCCAATCCCATGGTGTTTATGGTAGCGATGCTATTACCGTCCTTTTCACCATGCATGGTCATCATCTACAGTGATGACACTGGCGTGTTCAACCTCATCATCGGTGTGCTTGGCCAGGCCCCCGCCATTTCCTTAGTGTGCGTCAGGTTGGCTACATGCTCGTGGCCCCGATACATAGTGAAGCTATGTGCGACTAGCCCGCCATCACCAGCGAACCTCTCGACTGACACCCTTAATGGGGTAATCGCATCGGCGAGCTACCCATCACCAAGTAGTGTCGGCCTCGAAGATCTCACTTTCCTTACGATGCTACCGTGGTACATTACCTCTGGTGCTAGACAGAACGAGATGATGTGGTATTATCTTTTTCATTTGCATCGCGGGTAAGAATTTATTTTAGTGTTTGCATAATGATCCTAATGCGACTAGAATGATGTATAACTAGTTAATTTTTGTTGGAGGTTACTAGTTCTTTACTAGTTAGTGTAGTAGTAGTCATATGCAGGGTCTCTTTTGGCACTAGGAAGGGTGTATTTTGGCTATAAATTGAGGTTTATGCTAATGTTTATGTTTAGGATTTTAAGAGTTTCTGAAATTGTTCAACTGTTATGCCACGTGCCCACTTCTAGGGCATGAACCATGCCTAATCACATGACCATGCATGGTTGCGATCTGTGGACATGGTCTTCCTTTACCTTTGAATGGTCTAGTATTTTGTATGTAGTTCTTCTACTACTATAAGTATTTTTTTAACATATAACTTCGAGCATTGAACGTTGGATCAAGACTTGGAAATACCAACATTGTCAACCGTTGGATCTACTTTTCCATTCTAGCATCTAGAGATTCTATTGATAGTATTAGCACTATACACAGACCTCAAAACAGACTTCTCCATGATTCTAGAACCATCTCCATCATTTCTCTAAACCATTTACCAAAATCCTCAAGTATTGGGTAGCTAATAAACATTGATTCCTACATGATATAGAGTATAAGAACCAAATATACACCGAAGGCTCAAAAAACACACAAAAATACTACTCCTCAGTCTCAAAATAGATGTCGCATAGTTATCTAAATATGGATGTATCTAGACACTATTTAGTATGAGATAGATCCAAATCTTGACAAAATTGCGACGTCTATTTTGAGACAGAGGGAGTAGAAAAAATTGAAAAATGCCATGGAAAAAGAGAAAAATACTCTGGCAAGATATGTTTGTGTGTGCTCCGAGGGACTAAGGAGGGCACATTTTCTCCTATTTACGAAGGCTCGCAGGGCTTGTTTGATTCGTATGATAGGAAAAAACGTAGGAATAGGAAATTATAGGATTGCAATGTTATTCCCACTCCAATCCTACAGGAATTCATATGATTCAAAGGATTTACAAAGGAATTTTGTAGGATTCTTACCCATAGGATTTTTTCCTATAGAGACCATTTGATTCAAAGGGTTGAACTCTTCAAAATTCCTATGGAATCCTTTCCTATAGTACAATCCCATATGATTTCTAACAAGAGGTTAGACCTCTTGGAAAATTTCCTACATGTCTATGACACCTATGCCATGTATGCAATCTATATACAAATTTCCTGTGTTTTTCCTGTGGTGTAATCAAATGACTTCTGCAGCTAATTCCTACGTTTTTCGTTTTTATAGGATTTCACATGTCATGACATACCATTCCAGTGGTTTTCCTATTCATGTGCTTTTAAAATCCTTTGAATCAAATATGCCTAACTAGTGTAATGGAATCCTTAGGAAAAACTCCTATGGGATTAAATCCTAAAAATCAAACATCCATCATAGGAAAATTCCCTACCCTACCACTATACAGTCTAAGAGTAACTTTGAACATTGGACCGTTGGATCAAGACTGGCAAATACCAATATGTTAACTGTTGGATATTATTTTCTTTCTTACCACTATATAGTGTACGAACAACTTTTAACATCGACTTTTGGATCAAGACTGGTAAATCCAACATTCCTAACCATTGGATCTTCTTTTCCATCCTAGCATATAGAAGATTTATTGATAATATTTAGCAATAATGAATGTTATGCACAAACCTCAAAACACATCATTTCTCCATCATTATAGAATCTTCGCCTTGAAATCTTAATACATGCATTGCACGTGTATGTATACATACAAGTATTATCTTATCTGTCCACTATATAGTGTATAAGTAACTTTGAACATTAACCGTTGGATCACGACTAGCGAATCCCAATTTTGCTAACCATTGAATCTTATTTTCTTATCTTACCACTTTAGAATGTACGATTAACTTTGAACATTGACCATTGGATCAAGATTGACAAATCCCAACATTGCTAACTATTGGATCTTCTTTTCCATCCTAGCATCTAGAAAATTCTATTGATCGATAGTATTTAGCCCAATGAACATTGTGCACAAACCTCAAATCATACTTCTCCATCATTCTATAATCTTCATATTTAACATAATAGTTTTATATAGTGATGATGGCATACTTCTATTATCCGATTCTCACATGCAAGTTACTAGTAGAATTTAATCCTACAAAATTCCTAGGCAAAACCTTTGAATCAAACAGACCCTTCTCGCCAAAGCTCTTTTCTTCAGCTACCTATGTCCAGTACTAGACCCAAGTCAGGCAAAATGCTTATTAGCTACATGTGCTCCAGTGTTTAGACACATCTTTTTCCATACTTGTACTTTCCCTAGACTCTGGGTAATTTATTGCATAGCAACGTGCCATGATAACTCTAGTCGGTGTTCTCGATGCAGATGCACCTTGCAAAATACCGACAAGGGAACACGCAAATTAATCCATGTCATTCAAAGAACCATCCCATCTTCCCCATCTCCATTTATCCCCACTCGCCAACGCCCCTAGTACATATTTGGGATCTTCTCCGGTGTGCAATTCACTCATTGTCCTCACCAAAATTGCCTGCACCATCAGTCCTTCTAGGACACCACCCCTCTCCTCCAAAAACCCCCAACATTTCTACATATATCTGCCTTCGCCCCAATCCATCCAGACACGATGGCGGATTCAAGGTGTAACCCGCGGTACTAGAGCTAGAGAAAGGTCGTTGATGATGTATTCAATGAAATCGCTATGCATCTAGACACTACCAGTGCTGCCAGGCTAGATGCATTCTCTAAGGAGCTGTACCACTAAGTCACCGGTGCAAAGGTAGCACATGCCCCAACGACCGCTACCAAATATTGGTCTCCTATAATGATGTCTACAACCACAAGATCTGGTGCGACTTTGCCCCGTGTGTGTGCATGGAGCCAGGATGCGACTCTATCACCCCCGCCATTGCCTTTCCCTCGGCTCGTGGACCACTTGAGAGTTGCCCACAAGAGTCGTGTGCCCGAAATGACCTACAGCCGCAACTACTAGGACCCGTGTAAGCCGACACCCGCAGGTTCGTGCAGAGCAGAGATCATCAGCATCTGGAAAGAGAGAACAATGTTTTTCCCCAAATTGAAATCCACACCACATACATCATCTTATCCGTCAGGTACGTCAGGTCGACGACGTGCGAATCATCGCGGTACAAGGTGAAGTTTTGTTCGCTGAGGTCATGGTGTGATCTCCATTCGGTTGAAATGATGGTGACATCTGAGTTGGCGAGCAGGATTTTGTCGGCTGAAGTCACGTTGGGTGGGTTCATGTCATACCTGTCAAAGCTACGGTATTACCTGCGAGCTTCTGAACTGGTCGTCGAAATTCCATGTGGATTAGCAGTATCACATCAATAGGTTTCAACAGTGAGTTAACACATATACATCTTCTTGTCATGATCCTAATGTGAATATATATAATGTCGCACTAATTAATTATTGTATGTTGTTGACTGACCCCAAACGGTATGGGCGTTCATGGATGAAGGCTAGCATCAAGTCTTGTTTCTAATGCTCGTTGGTACAGTCCTGTGTACCTTCGTGGAGCCTGGCTGTGTGTTCTCCGCCATGCGGATAGTGCTCCTCGCCCACCTCATAGAATCCCACTCCATGAGGGTGTGCATTTTCCGCTACAGTAGGAAAGACAGGTACATCTCTAAACCAGTTTCGACATCGGGCTCGCGGAATGTAGATATTTTGGGATCCGAGAACGATGATATGGTCTTCTACATGCAATTTGACGGGCATGACAATGCCATCTTGATATCCGTCGTGTGCATCAGGATGCTGGCATGCTTGTTCTCTTGGTACAAGGTGGAGTTGACATGTGCGCAGCCAAATGGCTTCAAGAAGGAGGTATTCTTTGCGAAGAGCAGCGTGTCACCAGGAAGTGGCGTGCGCGTGACTGAAGAGACTTTCTCTTTGTTGGTTTATAGGTAATATGGTCGCTCATCGGTCAAATCAATCATCGGAGTTCATCATGGAATACAAGATTCGCATCGATGGGATTGGCTAAATAATAATAACACATCTGAATTTTGTTCCGATGATCGTAAGGTGAATCCATGTATGTAGCATCCCATCTGTCTAACATATGTAATGCTACATGGTCTAGTAATATAATGGCTACTTCCTACTTATAATTGTTGCATCATAACTATATCATGCTCATGTCATCATGCCACCTTGCATTTGAGCATCATATAAAACCCTTTCCATTTGGTTCTTTTCTCATATGCATTAGTAATTGTATTTGGCTCTTGATATATTGTATTTGGTTCTTGATAAATTCTTGATGCCCAAGTTGAGTTGGGGGCATATCTTTTATTCAACTCCATCACCTTTCTTTGTCACCACCTGATAATTCCACCATCCTAATTACCCATGAGTTTTTACTTTCTTTTGGCTTTTAATCTAGATCATGTGGGTTGGGATGAATCCAATTATATTTTCCTTTAGCTTGGCCTTACTCCATATTTTGGAATGCATGTGTATAAATGCTAGGATCATTATCTTATTTTCACAAGATAAAACCTAGCATTTAATGCTTTTGCATGGGCCATGCAGTTCTCATCATCATTCCCTCCTTTTGGTTTTTCTTGTATTTTTGAAAGTGGAGCATGGTTCTTTGTGAATTCATTCATGTTGGCTCTATCCTTTTTGCTCTTACCATAAAACCCACCACTTGATCTCTTTTCCTTGCCATGTGCATCAAGACCTCACCTCTCACCACCTCCACCCTCATTAACCCTCAAATGTGTATGTGTCATGCATGATCATGTGAGATCCTTCCATATCCATCTTTCCCTTATACTTGATCATGTCATGCTCATACACCATCTAAAACCCTAACCTTCATCATCCATGCCATCACACATACTCAATGGATCTTGATAGATCATATCCTCAAACCCCTAAAACCCTAACCCCACCTCTTCTCCATGCCACCCCATGTCACCCCTTAACCTAACCGAGACCTTCCCTCTCTGTCTCTCGCTGCCAAAGAGGTCCCACCAGGCCGAACCACCCCATCTACCCCAACCCTGGTCTAAACCTAACCCGAGCCCAACCCTAGCCATGCCATCTACCCCTCACCTCGGCCTCTCTCTTACTCTCTCTCTCCCTGCCAAGCTACCCCACACCCGAGACCTCTCCTCTCTCTGGCCCACCTGCAGCCACACCCTGCCCCTGCCCTGATCTGCCACGCCGAGCACGTGAAGGAGAGGGAGTAAAAGGTGACCGAGACCACCTTTTACTCTACCCCGCTCCCCTACGGCACCTCTCCTCTCTCCCTCGCTTTATCTACTCCCCCTCCGTCCTGGCATCGCCCAGATCTATCCCCAGGGCCTTGTCCTTCCCCTCTCCTTCTCCACCGACGCCACCCTCCCTCTTCCATCGCCGGCACCCACTGTCGGTGTCGTTCTCGCCACCCTAGCTAGGAGGAGGCGGGCGTGGTGTGTGGTCATCGAGGAAGGCTGGAGGAGCACCCTGCGTCGCCCCACACACGGAGCCGAGGAGGAGCCGACCCTGTACCGCGGCACACCGACACGCCGCCGAAACCCTAGCTCCGGCCGGCCGCCTGCTACGTCGCCGATCGGCCGCCGCCCTGCCCGATCTACCACCGCCAAACATCTCGCAGTGAGCCACCCTATCTCCCAGACACCCTCGCTCTCGCCGTCATTCCCTGGCCTTGCCGGACCACGGGACGAATGCCCTCTGTGCGCGTTTGTGTTTGCCGTCGTCATGCCGTAGAAGTTCTCCTAGCCACGCCCGCGTTTCCGAACAACAACCACCAGCCGTCGCAGCGGCTCCGCCCCTCTGCGCGCGCGCCCCGCGTCGCGGGTTCAATCCCCCGCGTGCCGCTCCCTGTCGAACACCGATCGGTCGCCGTCAGTTTCGTCAGTTAAACGAGAAGAAAAACAGTGCGCGTGGTCTTTTTCCCGATACCCCCTTGCCGTTTTGTTTCATCAACCCGCGGCCCCGAGTGGCCCACCTGTCATCGCCTGTGCGCATTTTGCAGAAAGGCGCCCGCGTTTCCTAAACCCCCAACCGCAGTCCCTGGATCCGCCGCGTTTCACCTGTCCGCCCAAGCCACTGACGCGTGGGTCTGCTGGAGTGCCGGTCCCACTTGTCAGTTGCTGCGGGTAACTTCCCTCGCGGTGAGAAAAACCCGCAGCGCACAGTGTCGCCAGCTCAGCACGGTCCCACCTGTCTGCGTCTGTGGCTAGGCGATGCTGAGTATAAAAAGTCTTTTCATTTATCTGTTTAATAAAAACAATTTTAGAAAAATGTTAAATATGAATTTAAATCTGTTTTTAATAACTTTTGAATTGTAATTCCAAATAAAACTAATAATATATGTTTTTGAATCAGAAAAATGTGAGGAATTCAAATATGCTATTCAAAATAATGTTTGAACACTTTAAATTTTCGAGATGGTTAAAATTACAATAAAATACCCTTTTCTTAATTAATTAATAACTTTAAATCTACAACTCCAAATTCGATAAATAATATGTCTAAATCGATCAGCGCGACGAGCCTGTTCTATCTATGCATTCCATAATCTGAATTGAAGCATGCACCATGTCATTATTAAAAATCAGAACTGTTTATGGCAATAAAACTTGACCAAATAAATAATAAAATGAATTATTTGTTCCCACATCTCACCCATGCCATGCTACTTTATTGCCACGTAAATTGTGCATCATTCATCATGGCATGCTTGTTTGCTTGTCGCATTTTAATTCATATGCTTGTGCACTTTATTTATGTTGGCCGTTGTTTGTTTGGCTCTTCTTCGAATAGACGCCCAGCAGGAGAATTATCAGGAATCTCAGGAGTTCTAACCCAGATCCATCTCTCGCTTCAACTGAGCTGCCAGGAAAGCACTACCACATGCTTGCATACATATAGTACCTATTGCATCTATCTTATTTTGCATCATTGAGTCGCGATTGCATTAAATTGAATCCCAAGTACTGCATAGCCTTTACTTTTAAGCCCCACCGAAGCTTGTTCCTCCATCCCATGAGCCATTACTACAGGAGTTGTTTGAGCCATGCGGGTGGTAGAACAACATGTGTAGGGTATGTGAGTGTCTGATGGATAATGAGGTACCTAAATAACTTAACCTGAGTAGTAATAGGATAACTAATGAAAGCGGCACCGGTGAGCAATATCTGCTATTTGGTTCTTCATGCTCACTTGTGTCCCATAGGACCCCGAGTACTTGATTCCTATTCCTTGACTATTCGCACTATCCACATCCGAGAGGCCTTATGGACCCCCCCTGAGCCAGAGCTTCATTCATTCTTATTTCTTGGGGCCACAAAGTAGTTTGGGGCTTTATTACTATCATGTACTTATGCCATGCTTTACCGTTTTATTTAAGATTGTGCGTGGAGCACCTGTACTGTTTTGGACGCGGAGTGTTTTCGCGGTATCGACAAGCCCAGTCACACTTTCGGGTTCCCAGTCATTTACAGCCATTGACGCAAACCTTGGGTCCGTCTCGGAGCCGGCCAACTTCGTTGCGGGTAGCTTAATGGGGTGGCCCCCTGAAATATTTCTGAATCCTGTGATCGCTTTGTCGTGAATGCCTCGTTGGGTTTTGAGTTGGTTTTTCCGAGGTTGATCGAGTGTGTGTTGCTATTTGTGCACCCCTGCAGGGTAAATCTTTCTAAAAGCCGTGTCCGCGGTTATGGACGACTTGGAGCAACCGTTTCTCGATCATAGACAAGTTTAACTAAAGTACCGCTTTTAATCTGATTAAATACCTGATTAGTAAATAGTGCAATACTCATGGAATGGTTAATAAAACTGCCAACGGATGGGTTGTTCATCCGCCTTCTCGTTGGTAAGCGAGAGGAAGGATGGATCTGTTAATTATACTATTATAACTGTTGTTTCTAATTAATGGACATCCGTCTATCATTGGTTAGGCGGATGGTTAGCGAGTATCTATAGACTTGTTAGTTATTATCTTTTGCTGCAATTGCGTCACCCCAGGTTATGTCCCCTTTAGAGGCATAAAGACTTGCTGAGTACCTCTAGGGTCTCACACGATAAATTGTTTGATTCAGATGAACAGGTGTATTCGCAAGATAGATACTGGGTGGAGGAGACGGATGATGTTGGCAACGATTACTCGGTGTAGAGATTTCGGGAATGGGGATCCGTGAGATCTGTGGGCGGGATGTGTTTATTTATGTGGCATCTTATGCCGATTTGCTTCTTATCCGTACTCGGATCTTGTTTTCCGCTTCCGTCTGATACTCTGATGTTTGATGTATGAGGAGCTATCCTAAACTATTGTCTCTATCTAGGATATTTGGATCTTGCCATATGGCGTTGCAATATTTCTATTTCTTTTAGATGGAATGGCTCTGAGAACTGTTGTATGTGGCTTGCATACATACTCACTTGTATATGTAGTTGATCCCTTCGCCTACCGATTACGCCGCTCGTTCTTGTCCCGATGTTCTGGAAGTGGTTAGGACGGCCGAAAGGTCTACCTGTGAGTGGCCCCTGGGCCCCACCGTACTGTTTTAACCACTTTCGCTCATCTAGGCATGCAACTAAGAGCGTAATTCACCGAGGTAGTTACAATGTACTTTTTGACGAGATTTTTCTTATCATTTTAGGACACGTGGTTCCTAGATTAAGGTATTTATGAGTATTTTGTACAGAGTTCTGCTACTACTAATATATTTTGCAATACTCCAAAAATTGTAGTTCTGAGTAATACTTATGTATTGGTACTTGTTCAGACCGACCGAACGAGTACATAATATGATCTCTTTCTCATTTTGAATCATGTCCTTGCCACATCTATTGAATTTCAATGTCTGCAATGCTTAATCTATCAATTCTTTTGGTCATTGTCTATAATGCTGAGTCAGTCTCTTTGAAATGCTGCTGAATCTGTCAAGTGCCGCTAAATATGAACTAAGAATCTGTAGATATTTTTCTGTCTTATTCTGTACTGCTAAATCTTTCGAATGCTACTAACTCTGCCAAACGTTTTGTCATTGTTGCTGAGCTTCTTGCAGTAGATCTTTTGCCTTTGTGTTATTAGAACTGTTGTCTATGGTTTGGATAGAGATGAGAGGAGTAAAGATACAACATGATTTCATCAAGTCATTGGATAGCAGTACAGTTTTGCCACGTGCGATCTGTGTCCCTAGTTCATTATATATATTTTATATGAATATCTATCAAAATAATTATCATTTTTCCTCCCTTGTTGAGGTCTTTATTTCCAATCAGGTTAAGCCACAACACAATGCAATTTTTACTAACAAGCAATTTTTTTGAGAATTTACTAATGAGCAGTTTTTTGAGAATTTACTAACGAGCAGTTTTTTAAGAATGGCTAACTAGTAGATGAATTCTAGCACATTTGGCCCCTCTTTAGCCAAAAACCTTATAACTAAAATTTGAGAAAGGAACCCATGGGCATATCCCATGGAAAAGATTCCATGTAGAAGAGCCCACCGTGAAGAGGTAACAGAGGATAGCCAATGGAGTATAGCCCATGTGGACTAGCCCATAAACTTTTTAAATTTAGCAATTTTGGGTATCTCCCTACTGACCATAGCCTAGTAAAATTTGAAAAAGGAGCTCATGTAGAAGAGCCCATGCTGCATATCCCATGATGGGAAAGAGCCCATGGATGGAGTGTAGCCCAAAATATTTTTAATTCAGCTTTTTTGGGCATTGCTCCCCTCCTCTAAAAGAACTCCGCCTACCCATGTTTTAAGAAACTATTATGTGCCATTTTTAATTGAGATGGTAGGAGCACTGCCTTTTTATCTTAGAGATATATACATGAATGCACAAAAACTATTTATGAAGACTAATACATAAGTTATAGTTATTTAGAGATATACACATGGACGCATAAAATATTTTTAAGAAGACTAATACATCAGAAGTAAATAATAGCGCTAGATTGTTTTGGCTCAAATTGCTATCCACGTCGTCCCGATTATTTTCAGCCGTGGGACGGAGCCCAGAAATGACACTTGGTGATGTCGCAACGGAGCCTTGCTATCTCATGAGGCATGACCCGCTTGCGAGTCAGGGTGAAAGATTTCACACCGGGTATAGGTGTACCGCACACCATCGTACCCCGCATCGCAGACCGATGGGCCGCACGCATGAACTGGGCCCACTGTCAGTGCACGAGGGTAGGATCGTGCTCTCTGAGAGGCATTCAAGGTACAACAGCGCTCTGCACCCACCGGGTGGTAGGGCCCGCCTAGATCCAACATGGCGTCGTGAGCCCAAGCCGGTCGTGGTTTATCGCGGACATCGGGCAGCCAGAAGCCAACATGGTGGCGTACAACATGTCCGTGCATGGGTTATCGCGGTGGAGAGCTGAGCTGGTAGCATAGGTTGCGTCGAAGAGGATGGGCGGACGCGTACTCGCGGTGGAGGGCCGAGCTAGAAGTGTAGGCTAGAGATGTTAGCATGTTCTTGTGGGCAGCCTACGGCCTATTTGGAAACGTAGGCCATAGACCACCGCGGATTGTCGCGGCCACCGGCTGGAGAATATCATTTTGCGGCTCGAAAGTTGGGGTGTACAGGCAACGCGGTACCCAAGTTCCCTGCAATCATCCGGGATGACTACAGTTGGTGTGCCAAATACTCAGAGGGTCATTTTCGGCGAATTCAAATTTATGTTTCAATACAAAAAATCAGGCTAATGGCCGTCAAGTTGGGCCCCCTGTCAGTTCTCGCCGTTATGTCGCTCCCGTCGCTTAGAGAATATCATTTTGCAGCCCAAAAGTTGGGGTGGCCAGGCAACGCGGTACCCGAATTCCCTGATATCATCCGCGATGACTATAGTTGGCGTGCCAAATACTCAAAGGGTCCTTTTCGGCACGAATTCAACTTTACGTTTTAATACAAAATATCAGGCTAACCGCCGTCAAGTTGGGTCCTCCTGTCAGCTTTCGCTGTTATGTCGCTGCCGCCGTCGCTGCCATGTAGGCTACCATGTAGGCTTGCAGCGTTGGCGCATGCATCCTTTACGCGTCTACTTCTTCCTCCAGGGCGGCAATCTGTGGTCGCGTCCATGGCGCGGAGCTAGGACTTGGACAAACCTGCTCAGCCCGTTCTCCTCCCCATCCCGAATCGGAGCTCGCCCTCACCATGACCGCACCATTGGCACGACGCGGGGACGGGAATTCATTCCCGGGTGAGATCTGTCACCATGCCGACCATGCTCGGTCCTGTTGGTCTCCTCCAGTATCCGAGCTCGCCGTCGTCGTGGTCGCACACGCACCAGCCACGGCGCCTTCCTCTCTGAACCCCAAAGCCACATCCACCCAGTTCGGCACAACACCAACAAGGTGAAAATGCATCAAGTTTTCTTCTTGTGATTGCAGAAAAACATGTATGTACCGTGGCCGTAGCATACTCTAACAATGTACACATATATTGTTTACTAGATTTTCATTTGTAATTAGTAGCTCCGTGATGACAAAACATAGAGAACCTAAATGGAATGACGATGATGACCATGTTCTGTACTTTGCATTGCATCAACAAGTGCTCGCTGACAAAGCAAGTTACCAAGATAGTGGAGTTCATCATCCATTGCCAAAAAATATGTGAACAAATCAATGAGCGATTCAATGCAAATAAGCGCAGAAAAGCTAGATCCATGTCATCAATCATCAATAGGTGGCAAATCTAGTGATGCGTTTAAATGCGTACATGATGTATCATTTGCTTGAAGTGGTTGTTATCCTGAGCAAAAATGCCTGGTATGCACATTACATTTGTATGTTCTATGCTACAATTCTGTTGTTATGGGCGTGGAAAGAAAAGCTGGGCTTCACTGAATATTACGCAGTTAGGCCTAACTTAGTCTTACACAAATAAGCACAGCTTAGTCTTTACACACATAAGCGTAACTAATGATAAAGATAAAGACAAATGGTTCATCGGATCTGCCAGTATGAGCACTAGGTCCCTGGAGCTGGTGGTATCGTTGAAACGAACCAGAATGTTGCGTTTGGCCGTCTTTCATTCTCCTTCAAATAGTACGACCCCACTGATGAGCCAATTGTAGGCCCCCTCCCCCCGACGTGGATTCGGCTCCAGGTCAGATCTAGAGTGTCAACATGATGGGCGCGTGAGTGTGCAGTAACACACAATCTTCTATCAACACTGGAAGTGCTGGCAACTCAGCAACAACACCAGCATGTTCTTCCTGGACTCTGGCAGTAGCCTCAGCAGGTATTTCGTTAGCTTCACCAGCAGCAGCATTAGCAAGTATTTCGTCAGCTTCACCAGCAGCAGCATCACCAAGTATTTCATAAGCTTCACCAGGAGCAGCAACAGCTAGTTCTTCGTCAGCTCCACCACCACCAACACCACCACCACCACCACCAGTAGCAGCAGTAGCAGCATCAGGGGCCAGGGCTGCCTGAGCAATTACAGGTTCAACAGCTCCAACAAAGAAAGGGTAGTTGATCCCAAGAAACACAGATTGTCCCTTCAGATTGTTGACTCTGCTCTAGACTTGCTCTATTGGGTCTTCGGATGGGCATGCGGAGCTCGAGAAAACGTGACACCACAGCGATGGGTATGAAGAAAGTTGTGTCCCCATATGTTCTATTGTACCACCAACGCTATTTAGTGCTCCCCTGATATGAATCCACAAGAGTTCATCATGCTATTCCATGTTGTCTCCGAGAGGTGACAGGAACCAACGCAGTGTCCCAAGTTCAGCATCTGCTACTGCATCCTCGATGACCGGAGCTGGAATTATGCACGGGGCTGTGTGGGTACCTGCGTGTTACTAACAGTCAGTAAGCAGAATTTTCAATTGGATTTTACATGCTATATGACACCATGACTCACCCCAAATGGACGGCTCCCAAACACGCACATCGCCGCTAGGTTCAGTGACCGCATAAATGCGTTGTGGTCTGTACGAAGAGTAGCCGTAGGTGAAGACAGTGTCGACATACTTCTTCGGCCGCAGGAAGTCGTCGTGCAAGACTATCCATTTCTTGTCTTCTGGGCATCTAATGAATGTGATTGCCTTGTCGAACACCGCTAAGAGGTCGTACTCCCAGTTCTTCCACGCCCCCTCCCGCGGTCTATGTGGGAGTTGTACCTTCACGAGCTCAAGTTCTGCCATGTTGAACTTGTAAGCTAATTCGGAAATGTGTGGCGTCCACCCGCTGTTGAATGCAGTAATGCCGACACCCTTCAAAGATGGGACTATAAGTCTCTTCGATCTTTAGAAATTTTTTAGAGTCCAAGTACTCCCATCCTGGGATAAAAGGACCAGCCACTCGCCGTTGCCACCCACCCAGTTCTGGTCATCTCTCATTTCCGTCTCTTCTTCTTCCTTGATATTCACCACTACTGATTCCGACCACTTATCCGGCAGCATCAGGTTTGCATGAATATTCTGCAGAGTTTGTTGTCAGTTGGTACAATCACCTAGCATGGATTCCATTGCAAATACAATTTAACAACTGGACCTTTAGATTAAAGTACACAAAATATCGCCTAAATACGAGTGTCTCCTCAGATATCGCCTAAATTGTGCATGTGTCACTACGAAGATACTCAATATATGGAGTAGGAGCAGAGCCCCCCAGAATAAACTCCTCACGATGATCATAATGAAACAGCCCGGGGCATAACAGCCTTAAATCTTCTAATCTGTTTGTTTTTATTTTAGGAAACAGAATATCACCTAGCAGGCATTCCATTGCAAAATCGAAATTGACAACTCGTCTATCACCTAAAGTAAGACTGTGTCACTACGAAAATACCAGAATATCAGGTACGAGCAGAGCTTCCGCTGTACAGAATGGTCTTAAATGGTTCGATTTGTTCAAACAGCGCGTGCACACAACACGTTCGACGAAAGGAACATAGCATTCCGATGAGAGTTCAGCACATATGAATCAACGATATGACTGAACGGATAAGCTTGATACTAGAACTTACGTGGCCATCGCGGTCGTCTAGCCATTTGCCGTTATCGGGGTAAAGAAGGCCTGGCGTGCCGAACGGTTGTTCGTCCATGTTCCGCATCGTCACGCGGTAGCCAGGGATGCAGCAAGCGAGGCAGCCGGCTGAGATGATGTCCAACTCCGAGGCGATCCTGTGCATGTTCGCAGCGCTGAGGTTCGGCCATCCCCAATCCTCGCGGTAGCGGTCTCCCTGGCCATCCGCGTCATTGTCGCATGCCTTTCGCTTCAGACTACTGCTACCCCAAGCTCTACCCATAGCGGCAAATGGAGTCTGGAATCCGGTAGATTAATGGAGGCGTTGTGATAAGGAGGCGGATGGATTCAAGAGGGGGTGGAATCAGGGATGGGGGTAGTTGTTCGAGTGGGGAGCGAATTCGCAAGGAACCGCCGCCGCCGTCGGTTCTCGTCCGCGTGGAAGAAAAGAAGGGGGCGTAATTATTGAGGGCGGGCACCGGAAATGTCTAGAGGAAGTGAAAAAATAAATCGTAAAAGGGAAATGTGCGGCCCGCCTGTCAGTGAGTGAAGGTCGGCACGCGTAAACGTGCCTACGTTTGAATTGATTCCACCGCATGCAAGTGGCGCAGAACAAATTTTAGGAAGTGCTAGCGTCGACGTGTAAAACCGCCGTTTTTTGCCACTTCACCCTACTACGAACGGTCGTGCACCATTCCAGATATTGGTAAGGGCGGTTCCAATATTTCACTTCTCCGTCTCATTTCCTCCTCCACGGCCTCATCCATTTCCTCCACCACCGCATCACCCTCTTCATCCGTATCTTTTCCCTCTTGTCTGTAGTCATGGACGCTCCGGACGTCCGAAACGACGGCAGGCAAGAAACTGCGCTTCGACATCGAAGTACATGGCAGGAAGAAGATTGATGTCGTCTACACCACCGACCCTCGGACGGTGAGGAACACTCTGAATAATTTCACGAGTTGGCTACAATTCGAAGAAAACAGGTTCGTAGGTCTCGACCTCAAGTACAGCCGCGATTGTCGTAGGATCGTCGTGGTGCAACTCTCCATGAAGGGGCACGTCCTCGTATACCAGCCTTTTTGCGAGAAGGGGGCTGACGGGATCTGGTAGACTTTGCTGTCTTTTTGTTCCTGAACCGTCTGTTTGCAAAAGTTATTGCTATATTATTTGTCTGAATTCATTTTCATGCAGGTGGGGCAAAAGCATTAGGGATCTGTTTCATGACTTTCTCGTGAACCAACACATAACATTTACCAGTGTTGACATCACGAATGACAGTAAACTCCTTGAAAGCCCGACTATCAACATTAGAATCCCAAAGGAGTGCAGAGTGGACATCTAGGAAATTTACTGGATCCCAGGGACAAAGGGCGGCAAGACCGGGATGGCCGCTCTTGTCTCCGAACTCATAGACTCGTGGTACGCTGACATGAAGGACAGATTGCCGAGATGTTCGTGGAGGCTTTAAGGGCACGATTACTGGGAAGATAAGCCACTTTCTGAACCTAATCTAAAGTACGCTGCAATTGATGGGTATGTTAGCCACGAGCTGTACCGCCATATTGTAAAATCTCGTTCCAGGCATCGCATCATTGAACCACCACCAAGGCAGGTTGTTTGTCCCAGATGCCAGATCGTAGATGAATCTACAAACCGGGGCAAGCGACCGAAGGCATCCTGGGATCGGTTGCCTTCTCCAACAGGCTGGGATGTAGACTATTAGTGCATGATTGTTGTGTTTATGAAAACATGTTATTTCATAAGTACACTATGTGAGCAATTACGAACTGCTGTGTATTACCTTTGTCAAACTATAATCTGGTTTATGACTGTATCCTTCTCTATAATCTGGGTTTGATTATGACTTATGACTGTATCACACCTTATGCATGTCAGTCCTGGATTCTGCCGCATGCAAATGGCACAGACAGAATTTGTAAGAATGAATGTTGAGCATACAAAAGGGGGAATGTAATTCATACAGGTTAAGTAGCTAATAGCACAAGGATCATACGAGCTTGGTTCTTACACACAGAATGCTTAGAAAATACAGGCGAGATAAAATACAGGCGAGATAAAACTAGGAACGAAATGCGAAAATAGTAGTGGTAAACAACACACTCACCCACCCGCCAGATCCTGTTGAGCATCTCGTAGCAGACATACGCGTCCCTGGCTGCGTACTTGATCGCATCGTAATCCAGGTGCCTCCACTCCTATCGCTCGTGTAGGTGCTTCGGTAACTCGATTTTCATGCCGGCGTACTCACGATCGATGATGTCGGAAGCGAGTCTAGCCATGCCGGCTTTCCCTGTACCGCCATCCGGGTACCTCCACAAACGTTGGAGATCGACTTGATTGATGACATGAACGAGGAGATCCCGTTCTAGCTTCGGAGTGTCGTTCTTGATGTCGACGCTGGCGAAGTAGATCTCTCTCTTGTGTAGGTACTTGTGAAGCTCCGGGCATACAGATTTGGCCCTACATATGTGATATAGTAGGCAGTGGTTGCGCATGGACAGCTGCAAAAGCGCCATCCTCTTCCTATCTCTGGTATACTCGTGGTCAAGGCCGACGATCTTGTACCTGTCCATCGGATCTTGTAGCCACCGCTCGTACATTGCGATGACCTTGGCTACCTCCGCTGACGCATTTGTGTGGACGACCGTCAGCTTGGTGGTGCCATGGGCGGTGACGGTGTACTCGTCGGTGTAGTCGCTCCTGTCGCCAAACAAGCCGTACTCTGCGTCCATGGCAGCAGCTAATGCGGCGGCGGTGGCCTAGTTTCGGTAGCGGTGGCTGGGACTGGGCGTGGAGGTGGAGTGATCTGTTGCGGTGGTATGGCCAGGCGGAGGCGGTGCCTGCGGCTGCGTCGATGGTTCTTGCGGTGGCGGCGCCGGCGGAAGGAATGAGTTGGGGATTTTTGCACAGTGATGTGCTGAGGAGACAAAAGGCGATGCTTCAATTCCTTTTACCAATATTCCGGTCATACCCATCCGGAAGCAAGTTTGACCGGGCGAGCACTGATGGTTTCCAAACCTAGCGATTAAATTCGGCATCCGTCCCGGTAGGCGATGGGACGGGTGTGCGATGTGGCTTTGGCGTGGCAGAGACTGGTCACGTAGACCACCATCCCGTTGCCGATCCGCAGTGGGTGTGCGGTGCTGACACGACGTAACGTGATAGGATAGAAGGAAGTGTACAGTTATTATTAATTCCTAACAAGTTTAAGAAGTGTAAGCATAGACATGAACCTAGCATCCCTGCACCCCGGGGCAGCCGATCAGGCCCGCCGATTGCGTAAAGCTTGTCCCAAATTTGCCAAAATGAAGCTCATTTGCCCATGCTTCTATAAGTTTCTCTGTAGGCAACTTGTGTAAGCATGCACGATCAAGCAACTTTGCAACACACGTGTCAGTGGAAAAGCAATAGGTTTCAACGCACCACGTAGTTTAGGGATTTAGAATAGCTACATTGTGGAGCTCTAGCCAAATTGCATTGTAAAGCCAAATTCAGCTTTTTGTCAGATTTAGCTATTGCAACATTGTGTCTTGTTTGTCCTCACTTTTGCCCTCCCGATATTCTGAAGCCCTCACATGCGCTCGGAGGGGGGTGCCATCTGGTCAAAGGCTTGGCCGTTACGTGCGCCATGACGCCTAAAGTGGCCTTTTAAAGAGCGCCTTTTCCCCTCTCTCTCTAACAGTTGTGTTTTTTTTGCCCAAAAAGGTAGGGAATCTAGAGCAGCTTCTCTCTTCATTCATTGTTCCTTTTGCGATCGGTTTACCCCAATCTGGTAGCAAATCTAGAGCAGCAAAACAAACCAGCACCCATAAATAAATTCAGTAAACAGAGCAGATGTAGATAAAGCAGCTAATATAGGTTATATAGTATGGTACTTAACGAGGTTCGACAATTAGGCTGCTCAGCAGCAGCAGCAGCGGACTGCTTCAACACAGACAAGACAAAAGAAGCTGCTTTACAGCAGCAACAGTAGCTGATTAGTGGCCCCTCGTGGCCTCTGCCAGGAGGGCATCCGCCTCCTCCCTCTGCCGCCTCCTCCACTTCTTGCTGCCCCTTGACCTTGGGCACCTTGGGTCTGATCGGGGGCATGCGACCCTCCTCGATAGCCACCTTCTAGAGGTTACGGAGGTGAAGACCGAGCACCTGGTGCTTGTCCCTGAAGCGGTGGATGTTCACGGACTCGCCACAGGTCCTCACGTCCTCGGCATGCTTCACGAGGGAGTTGAAGTCCATAACATGGAGCCTCCTGGTGGGGCAGAAGGGGCACCTGTACATGTCGCCGGCAAAGAAGTTGTTGTACTGGCCGGACTTTAGCCTCCTCAGCACATGACGAGTCTTGGTGTCCTGCAACTCATCGTCGCTGCGGAGGTCGCTGTTATCCTCCGTTTGGAAAAAACAGAAGAGTGAAATAAGGACATGATTGAGATACTTTGATTATCGGGATTGATTTTTTGCATAAATTAACCGAATGAGATCTCCCGATTATTCCCCAAATCTCAAACCAAATCGAATACTGATCCCAACTACGAACAGGGGGATTCATCGAAAATCGAGATCTAACACAATAGGAGTAGCTACTGTAAAAAATACGAACAGCCGAGCCCTAAAAACATAGGATCTAGCATCCAACGATGGGAATGGGGGAAGAACAAGGGAAGGGGAGAAAACCCTGGTTACCTCAGACCACGGGTCGGCGATGCTGGTGTCGTAGGCGTTCTCCGGCCTTATGTAGACAACCTCCTCGTAGGGGTCCCAGCCGAGCGGGATCTGTCTGAGACCGGCGGGGGCCTCCTCGCCGGAGGCTATGGCGGATGCGGGGACGAGGACGAGGGGCTCCTCGCCGGCTGCCTTGGAGGCGCCGATGGCCACCGCGCCGATCTTCTCCATCGCCGGCGTGGTTGGGGATTTGTTGGGCGTTTGCAGATGGTGATGGGACAGTGGAAACGGTTGGGTGAGCAAGTGCGTGATGAGTGGGAGTGGGAGTGGGGAGGCCTCTATTAAAGGAGAAGGGAAGCGGCGTTTCATTGCACTACCGTGCACCGCGTAGGCTAATGCACCGTGCACGGCCACACGTGTCCGCTACCGCCCCGTGCACCGCACACGCATACCGTGAGTCACGTTTTTTCCCTCGTGTCTACCAATGGCGATTCAGTTGTACTCAGTTTTGCCCACCAACTGTTGATCCTCTGTGATCTAGCGGACAGGATAACCCTTATATCTGTCGGGGGCACCCCTCTATCCATGCAAAATAACGAGTATGCCACCGGAACTTTAACAACATAAATAGATGAACTTGAATATATTTTGAAGGGTACGAAAATAGAAATCCACATAGTTTAAGGGTCTAGATACGGTAAGAGAACTAAATATTATTAGTGGTCGGGCCAATACAGTGACGGGGTTGGTCGGCTAGGAGTTGCTGATTCCTAAGTAAGGGGACACTAGGCCGTTCTTGACATACTCCCTCAGGAACTTGCCATAAGCAGCGTGCTTAGCCTTGGTCGCCGACTTGTGTTTACTAGCTGGGCTTTTACCGATGCCAACCGCATGCAGAATCAAGCTAGCAATCCTCGGGTTGACTCCTTTCTTACAGAAAGGGCACCTGAGCTCCCCAAGTCGAGTGCGGAAAGGGATTATCCTACTCTTGAGCTTCTTCATGACATGGTGACTCTTGTTGTCCCTAGTCTCCTTGTCGGAGTCCATCTCACTTGAATACACCTGTAATGTATGGAATACAAACCGAAATGAGAAAAATAATAAATATATATTCCTTCCACCATTCCAAGTTACTTTCGATGCAATAACATGTCTATACAGGTTCAGCAGTTCATTACGTCCGTCTCCCCAGCTCACTCCTAAATTAATGTGGTTTGTGTTCTTGGTAACTTATTAATAAATAAATAATGTGGATTCATTCAGAACAGACTAGATATCTCCATGTACCGGTTCGTACGTTGCATCTAATCATTAGGACTAGATTTTTATGGCACCTGGATAGATTAAGCTCGAGGAGAAAATATGAAACATGTAGAAATAGATGTACCTCCGGGTACACGAGCGGAGCGTGTTCGTCAAAATCCACGCCCTCATCGGCGCCTCCGAAGTCGTCAGCACCGGCGTGCACATGGTCCCCCAAGGGGTTGAACTACACGTCCTCCTCGGCCTGTGATGCGTGATGCTCCTCCAGATCTGCCACGTGAAGCACCACCCCGGCGGTGATGCCCGGACACTCACCCCCACGCACTGGTTTCATGGAGAAGGTTCGTGCAAGGACGTTCAAGATTGTGGTATTTTGCTAGATAGGGAAGAGAGAGTAGTGGATGAGTGCGAATGGAGGACCCGATAGGCTGGGTTTTTAATGCGGGGACGTTTAGGCCTCCTCGAGGGCCCCGGTTGACAGCTCTTCCGGCTGCGGCTGCCGCGTGGAAGGTTCGTTTGGTGGGGGCCTGACGGAAGTGAGAGTGCAGGCGCGCTGCGTAGTAAAAATGGTATAGCCGGTGGTCCGTGGATGACCAGTTGCCGTGTAGTAGACTTGTAGCCTTTGCAGACTAGATTAAATATGACATGACCACTCGACCACTTTTTCCATGGACGGCAGCGTGTTCCTTCTGGTAGAAGTCTCGTTGAGGGAGACGTCCGTGCTGTCTCGCGCTTTCCTGTGAAGGGCACGACGTGTGCAACGAGCCTCGTTGGATCACACAGGACCAACGGTTGGTGCGCATGATCCGCGTGACAGTTGTGACAACCAATCAAGTCGTAGCAGACAGAGTGGGCACAGGTTTGGGCTTCTACGAGAGAGAGAGAGAGAGGTTGTTTGTTCTTATACTAAAACCACAAACAAACATGGATAAGCCACTAGAGTCATTGCATGTGTCTTCTTATACTAAAACCAACACGGATCCACCAGTGGTCATTGTGTGTGTGTTCTTTCCACAAACCACTTATGGATCCATTACAGTCATTGCATGTGTGTTATTTCCCCAAACCACACATGGATCAACCACTAGAGTCATTGCATGTGTGTTATTTCAAAAAACCACACATGGATCCACTAGTGGTCATTGCATATGTGTTCTTTTCCACAAACCACAAATGGATCCACCAGTGGTCATTGCATGTGTGTTCTTTCCACAAACCACATATGGATCAACCAGAGTCATTGCATGTGTGTTGTTTCCACAAACCACACATGGATCAACCACTAGAGTCATTGCATGTTTGTTCTTATACTAAAACCACAAACCAGCACTAGAGTCATTGCATGTGTGTTCTTTTCCACAAACCACACATGGATCCACAAGACTCATTGCATGTGTGTTCTTTTCCACAAACAACTTATGGATCAACTAGTGGTCATTGCATGTGTGTTCTTTTCACAAACCACATGTGGACCCACTAGAGTCACTACATGTGTGTTCATATACTAAAACTAGCACTAGAGTCATTGCAAGTTCTATCCATAAACCACACATGGATCCACCACTGTCATTGCATGTGTGTTCTTTCCACAAACCACACATGGATCAACCACTAGAGTCATTGCATGTGTGTTCTTTCCACAAACCACACATGGATCAACCACTCGTCATTGCATGTGGGTTATTTTCCATAAACCACTTATGGATCCATTACAGTCATTGCATGTGTGTTATTTCCAGAAACCACACATGGATCAACCACTAGAGTCATTGCATGTGTGTTATTTCCACAAACCACACATGGATCGACCACTAGAGTCATTGCATGTGTGTGTTCTTTCCAGAAACCACACATGGATCCACCACTAGAGTCATTGCATGTGTGTTCTTATACTAAAACCAACACTAGAGTCATTGCATGTGTGTTCTTTCCACGAACCACACATGGATCAACCAGTGGTCATTGCATGTGTGTTCTTTTCCCCAAACCACACATGGATCCACAAGTGGTCATTGCATGTGTGTTCTATCCACAAACCACACATGGATCCACCACTGTCATTGCATGTGTGTTCTTTCCACAAACCACACATGGATCAACCACTAGAGTCATTGCATGTGTGTTCTTTCCACAAACCACACATGGATCAACCATTGGTCATTGCATGTGGGTTATTTTCCATAAACCACTTATAGATCCATTACAGTCATTGCATGTGTGTTATTTCCACAAACCACACATGGATCAACCACTAGAGTCAGTGCATGTGTGTTATTTCCACAAACCACAAATGGATCGACCACTAGAGTCATTGCATGTGTGTGTTCTTTTCCACAAACCACACATGGATCCACCACTAGAGTCATTGCATGTGTGTTCTTATACTAAACCAACACTACAGTCATTGCAATGTGTGTTCTTATACTAAAAACAAACACTAGAGTCATTGCATGTGTGTTCTTCCACAAAACCACACATGGATCAACCAGTGGTCATTGCATGTGTGTTCTTTCCATAGACCACACATGGATCAACCAGTGGTCATTGCATGTGTGTTCTTTCCCCAAACACATATGGATCAACCAGAGTCATTGCATGTGTGTTCTTTCCACAAACCACACATGGATCAACCACTAGAGTCATTTCATGTGTGTTCTTATACTAAACCAACAAACCAGCATTAGAGTCATTGCATGTGTGTTCTTTTCCACAAACCACAAATGGATCCACTAAACTCATTGCACGCGTATCCTTTTCCACAAACAACTTATGAATCAACAAGTGGTCATTGCATGTGTGTTCTTTTCACAAACCACATGTGGACCCACTAGAGTCATTACATGTGTGTTCTTATACTAAAACTAGCACTAGAGTCATTGCATGTGTGTTCCATCCACAAACCACACATGGATCCACCACTGTCATTGCATGTGTGTTCTTTCCAAAAACCACACATGGATCAACCTATAGAGTCATTGCAGTGTGTGTTCTTTCCAGAACCACACATGGATCAACCACTGGTCATTGCATGTGGGTTCTTTTCCATAAACCACTTATGGATCCATTACAGTCATTGCATGTGTGTTATTTCCACAAACCACACATGGATCAACCACTAGAGTCATTGCATGTGTGTTATTTCCACAAACCCACACATGGATCGACCACTAGAGTCATTGCATGTGTTGTCTTACCAGAAACCACACATGGATCAACCACTAGAGTCACTGCATGTGTGTTCTTCCACAAACCTAATATGGATCCACCACTGTCATTGCATGTGTGTTCTTTCCACAAACCACACATGGATCAACCACTAGAGTCATTGCATGTGTGTTCTTCCACAAACCACACATGAATCACCACTCGTCATTGCATGTGGGTTATTTTCCATAAACACTTATGGATCCATTACAGTCATGGCATGTGTGTTATTCCAGAAACCACACATGGATCAACCACTAGAGTCATTGCATGTGTGTTATTTCAGAAAAACCACACATGGATCGACCACTAGAGTCATTGCATGTGTGTGTTCTTTTCAGAAACCACACATGGATCCACCACTAGAGTCATTGCATGTGTGTTCTTATACTAAAACCAACACTAGAGTCATTGCATGTGTGTTCTTTC
>OU342740.1:138105452-138189433 GCA_910589775.1 Avena eriantha | reverse complement strand
GTCCCCGCATTAAAAACCCAGCCTATCGGGGTCCTCCATTCGCACACTCATCCACTACTCTCTTCCCTATCTAGCAAAATACCACAATCTTGAACGTACTTGCACGAACCTTCTCCATGAAACCAGTGCGTGGGGGTGAGTGTCGGGCATCGCCGCCGGGGTGGTGCTTCACGTGGCAGATCTGGAGGAGCATCACGCAACAGGCCGAGGAGGACGTGCAGTTCAACCCCTTGGGGGACCATGTGCACCGGTGCTGACGACTTCGGAGGCGCCGATGAGGGCGTGGAGTTCGACGAACACGCTCCGCTCGTGTACCGGAGGTACATCTATTTCTACATGTTTCATATTTTCCTCGAGCTTAATCTATCCAGGCGTCATAAAAAATCTAGTCCTAATGATTAGATGCAACGTACGAACCGGTACATGGAGATATCTAGTCTGTTCTGAATGAATCCACATTATTTATTTATTAATAAGTTACCAAGAACACAAACCACATTAATTTAGGAGCGAGCTGGGGAGACGGCCGTAATGAACTGCTGAACCTGTATAGACATGTTATTGCATCGAAAGTAACTTGGAATGGTGGAAGGAATATATATTTATTATTTTTCTCATTTCGGTTTGTATTCCATACATTACAGGTGTATTCAAGTGAGATGGACTCTGACAAGGAGACCAGGGACAACAAGAGCCGCCATGTCATGAAGAAGCTCAAGAGCGGGATAATCCCTTTCCGCACTCGACTTGGGGAGCTCAGGTGCCCTTTCTGTAAGAAAGGAGTCAACCCGAGGATTGCCAGCTTGATTCCGCATGCGGTTGGCATCGGTAAAAGCCCGGCTAGTAAACACAAGTCGGCGACCAAGGCTAAGCACGCTGCTTATGGCAAGTTCCTGAGGGAGTATGTCAAGAACGGCCTAGTGTCCCCTTACTTAGGAATCAGCAACTCCTAGCCGACCAACCCCGTCACTGTGTTGGCCCGGCCACTAATAATATTTAGTTCTCTTACCGTATCTAGACCCTTAAACTATGTGGATTTCTATTTTCGTACCCTTCAAAATATATTCAAGTTCATCTGTTATGTTGTTAATGTTGTTCCACGGTGGCATACTCGTTATTTTGCATGGATAGAGGGGTGCCCCCGACAGATATAAGGGTTATCTGTCCGCTAGATCACAGAGGATCAACGGTTGGTGGGCAAAACTGAGTACAACTGAATCGCCATGGTAGACACGAGGGAAAAAACGTGACTCACGGTACGCGTGTGCGGTGCACGGGGCGGTAGCGGACACGTGTGGCCGTGCACGGTGCATTAGCCTACGCGGTGCACGGTAGTGCAACGAAACGCCGCTTCCCTTCTCCTTTAATAGAGGCCTCCCCCTCCCACTCCCACTCATCACGCACTCGCTCACTCAACCGTTTCCACTGTCCCATCACCTTCTGCAAACGCCCAACAAAACCCCAACCACGCCGGCGATGGAGAAGATCGGCGCGTGGCCATCGGCGCCTCCAAGGCAGCCGGCGAGGAGCCCCCCGTCCCCGTCCCCGCATCCGCCGTAGCCTCCGGCGAGGAGGCCCCCGCCGGTCTCGGACAGATCCCGCTCGGCTGGGACCCCTACGAGGAGGTTGTCTACATAAGGCCGGAGAACCCCTACGACACCAGCATCGCCGACCCGTGGTCTGAGGTAACCAGGGTTTCTCCCCTTCCCTTGTTCTTCCCCCTTCCCATCGTTGGATGCTAGATCGTATGTTTTTAGGGCTCGGCTGTTCGTTTTTTACAGTAGCTAATCCTATTGTGTTAGATCTCGATTTTCGATGAATCCCCCTGTTCGTAGTTGGGATCAGTATTCGATTTGGTTTGAGATTTGGGGAATAATCGGGAGATCTCATTCGGTTAATTTATGCAAAAAATCAATCCCGATAATCAAAGTATCTCAATCATGTCCTTATTTCACTCTTCTGTTTTTTCCAACAGGAGGATAGCAGCGACCTCCGCAGCGACGACGAGTCGCAGGACACCAAGACTCGTCATGTGCTGAGGAGGCTAAAGTCCGGTCAGTACAACAACTTCTTTGCCGGCGACGTGTACAGGTGCCCCTTCTGCCCCACCAGGAGGCTCCATGCACGGACTTCAACTCCCTCGTGAAGCATGCCGAGGAGCGTGAGGACCTGCGGCGAGTCCGTGAACGTCCACGGCTTCAGGGCCAAGCACCAGGCGCTCGGTCTTCACCTCCGCAACCTCCAGAAGGTGGCTATCGAGGAGGGTCGCATGCCCCCGATCAGACCCAAGGTGCCCAAGGTCAAGGGGGCAGCAAGAAGGAGGAGGCGCCAGAGGGAGGAGGCGGATGCCCTCCTGGCAGAGGCCACGAGGGGCCACTGATCAGCTGCTGTTGCTGCTGTAAAGCAGCTTCTTTTGTCTTGTGTGTTGAAGCAGTCCGCTGCTGCTGCTGCTGAGCAGCCTAATTGTCGAACCTCGTTAAGTACCGTACTATATAACCTATATTAGCTGCTTTATCTACATCTGCTCTGTTTACTGAATTTATTTATGGTGCTGGTTTGTTTTGCTGCTCTAGATTTGCTACCAGATTGGGTAAAACGATCGCAAAAGGAACAATGAATGAAGAGAGAAGCTGCTCTAGATTCCCTACCTTTTGGGCAAAAAAAACACAACTGTTAGAGAGAGAGGGGAAAAGGCGCTCTTTAAAAGGCCACTTTAGGCGTCATGGCGCACGTAACGGCCAAGCCTTTGACCAGACGGCACCCCCCTCCGAGCGCATGTGAGGGCTTCGGAATATCGGGAGGGCAAAAGTGAGGACAAACGAGACACAATGTTGCTATAGCTAAATCTGACAAAAAGCTGAATTTGGCTTTACCATGCAATTTGGCTAGAGCTCCACAATGTAGCTATTCTAAATCCCTAAAATGTGGTGCGTTGAAACCTATGCTTTTCCACCGACACGTGTGTTGCAAAGTTGCTTGATCGTGCATGCTTACACAAGTGGCCTACAGAGAAACTTATAGAAGCATGGGCAAACGAGCTTCATTTTGGCAAATTCGGGACAAGCTTTGCGCAATCGGCAGGCCTGATCGGCTGCCCGGGGTGCAGGGATGCTAGGTCCATGTCTATGCTTACACTTCTTAAACTTGTTAGGAATTAATAATAACTGTACACTTCCTTCTGTCCTGTCACGTTACGTCGTGTCAGCACCGCACACCCTGCGGATCGGCAACGGGACGGTGGTCTACGTGACCGGTCTCTGCCACGCCAAAGCCACGTCGCACACCCGTCCCATCGCCTACCGGGACGGACGCCGAATTTAATCGCTAGGATTGGAAACCATCGGTGCTCGCCCGGTCAAACTTGCTTCCGCATGGGTATGACCGGAATATTGGTAAACGGAATTTAAGCATCGCCTTCTGTCTCCTCAGCACATCACTGTGCAAAAATCCCCAACTCATTCCTTCCGCCGGCGCCGCCACCGCAAGAACCATCGACGCTGCCGCGCACCGCCTCCGCCTGGCCATACCACCGCAACAGATCACTCCACCTCCACGCCCAGTCCAGCCACCGCTACCGAAACTAGGCCACCGCCGCCGCATTAGCTGCTGCCATGGACGCAGAGTACGGCGTGTTCGGCGACGGGAGCGACTACACCGACGAGTACACCGTCACCGCCCATGGCACCACCAAGCTGACGGTCGTCCACACAAATGCGTCAGCGGAGGTGGCCAAGGTCATCGCAATGTACGAGCGGTGGCTACAAGATCCGATGGACAGGTACAAGATCGTCGGCCTTGACCTCGAGTATACCAGAGATAGGAAGAGGACGGCGCTTTTGCAGCTGTCCATGCGCAACCACTGCCTACTATATCACGTATGTAGGGCCAAATCTGTATGCCGGAGCTTCGCGAGTCCTACACAGGAGGGAGATCTACTTCGCCAGCGTCGACATCAAGAACGACACTCCGAAGCTAGAACGGGATCTCCTCGTTCATGTCGTCAATCACGTCGATCTCCAACGTTTGTGGAGGTACCCGGATGGCGGTACGGGGAAAGCCGGCATGGCTAGACTCGCTTCCGACATCATCGACCGCGAGTACGCCGGCATGAAAATCGGTTACCGAAGCACCTACACGAGCGATAGGAGTGGAGGCACCTGGATTACGATGCGATCAAGTACGCAGCCAGGGACGCGTATGTCTGCTACGAGATGCTCAACAGGATCTGGCGGGTGGGTGAGTGTGTTTGTTTACCACTACTATTTTCGCATTTCGTTCCTAGTTTTATCTCGCCTGTATTTTACTCTCGCCTGTATTTTCTAAGCATTCTGTGTGTAAGAACCAAGCTCGTATGATCCTTGTGCTATTAGCTACTTAACCTGTATGAATTACATTCCCCCTTTTGTATGCTCAACATTCTTCTTACAATTCTGTCTGTGCCATTTGCATGCGGCAGAATCCAGGACTGACATGCATAAGGTGTGATACAGTCATAAGTCATAATCAAACCCAGATTATAGAGAAGGATACAGTCATAAACCAGATTATAGTTTGACAAAGGTAATACACAGCAGTTCGTAATTGCTCACATAGTGTACTTATGAAATAACATGTTTTCATAAACACAACAATCATGCACTAATAGTCTACATCCCAGCCTGTTGGAGAAGGCAACCGATCCCAGGATGCCTTCGGTCGCTTGCCCCGGTTTGTAGATTCATCTACGATCTGGCATCTGGGACAAACAACCTGCCTTGGTGGTGGTTCAATGATGCGATGCCTGGAACGAGATTTTACAATTATGGCGGTACAGCTCGTGGCTAACATACCCATCAATTGCAGCGTACTTTAGATTAGGTTCAGAAAGTGGCTTATCTTCCCAGTAATCGTGCCCTTAAAGCCTCCACGAACATCTCGGCAATCTGTCCTTCATGTCAGCGTACCACGAGTCTATGAAGTTCGGAGACAAGAGCGGCCATCCCGGTCTTGCCGCCCTTTGTTCCCTGGGATCCAGTAAATTTCCTAGATGTCCACTCTGCACTCCTTTGGGATTCTAATGTTGATAGTCGGGCTTTCAAGGAGTTTACTGTCATTCGTGATGTCAACACTGGTAAATGTTATGTGTTGGTTCACGAGAAAGTCATGAAACAGATCCCTAATGCTTTTGCCCCCACCTGCATGAAAATGAATTCAGACAAATAATATAGCAATAACTTTGCAAACAGACGGTTCAGGAACAAAAAGACAGCAAAGTCTACCAGATCCCGTCAGCCCCCTTCTCGCAAAAAGGCTGGTATACGAGGACGTGCCCCTTCATGGAGAGTTGCACCACGACGATCCTACGACAATCGCGGCTTGTACTTGAGGTCGAGACCTACGAACCTGTTTTCTTCGAATTGTAGCCAACTCGTGAAATTATTCAGAGTGTCCTCACCGTCCGAGGGTCGGTGGTGTAGACGACATCAATCTTCTTCCTGCCATGTACTTCGATGTCGAAGCGCAGTTTCTTGCCTGCCGTCGTTTCGGACGTCCGGAGCGTCCATGACTACAGACAAGAGGGAAAAGATACGGATGAAGAGGGTGATGGGTGGTGGAGGAAATGGATGAGGCAGTGGAGGAGGAAATGAGACGGAGAAGTGAAATATTGGAACCGCCCTTACCAATATCTGGAATGGGCACGACCGTTCGTAGTAGGGTGAAGTGGCAAAAACGGCGGTTTTACACGTCGACGCTAGCCCTTCCTAAAATTTGTTCTGCGCCACTTGCATGCGGTGGAATCAATTCAAACGTAGGCACGTTTACGCGTGCCGACCTTCACTCACTGACAGGCGGGCCGCACATTTCCCTTTACGATTTATTTTTTCACTTCCTCTAGACATTTCCGGTGCCCGCCCTCAATAATTACGCCCCCTTCTTTTCTTCCACGCGGACGAGAACCGACGGCGGCGGCGGTTCCTTGCGAATTCGCTCCCCACTCGAACAACTACCCCCATCCCTGATTCCACCCCCTCTTGAATCCATCCGCCTCCTTATCACAACGCCTCCATTAATCTACCGGATTCCAGACTCCATTTGCCGCTATGGTAGAGCTTGGTGGTAGCAGTAGTCTGAAGCGAAAGGCATGCGACAATGACGCGGATGGCCAGGGAGACCGCTACCGCGAGGATTGGGGATGGCGAACCTCAGCGCTGCGAACATGCACAGGATCGCCTCGGAGTTGGACATCATCTCAGCCGGCTGCCTCGCTTGCTGCATCCCTGGCTACCGCGTGAGCGATGCGGAACATGACGAACAACCGTTCGGCCACGCCAGGCCTTCTTTACCCCGATAACGGCAAATGGCTAGACGACCGCGATGGCCACGTAAGTTCTAGTATCAAGCTTATCCGTTCAGTCATATCGTTGATTCATATGTGCTGAACTCTCATCGGAATGCTATGTTCCTTTCGTCGAACGTGTTGTGTGCACGCGCGGTTTGAACAAATCGAAACCATTTAATGACCATTCTGTACAGCGGAAGCTCTGCTCGTACCTGATATTCTGGTATTTTCGTAGTGACACAGTCTTACTTTAGGTGATAGACGAGTTGTCAATTTCGATTTTTGCAATGGAATGCCTGCTAGGTGATATTCTGTTTCCTAAAATAAAACAACAGATTAGAAGATTTAAGGCTGTTATGCCCCGGGCTGTTTCATTATGATCATCGTGAGGAGTTTATTCTGGGGGGCTCTGCTCCTACTCCATATATTGAGTATCTTCGTAGTGACACATGCACAATTTAGGCGATATCTGAGGAGACACTCGTATTAGGCGATATTTTGTGTACTTTAATCTAAAGGTCCAGTTGTTAAATTGTATTTGCAATGGAATCCATGCTAGGTGATTGTACCAACTGACAACAAACTCTGCAGAATATTCATGCAAACCTGATGCTGCCGGATAAGTGGTCGGAATCAGTAGTGGTGAATATCAAGGAAGAAGAAGAGACGGAAATGAGAGATGACCAGAACTGGGTGGGTGGCAACGGCGAGTGGCTGGTCCTTTATCCCAGGATGGGAGTACTTGGACTCTAAAAAATTTCTAAAGATCGAAGAGACTTATAGTCCCATCTTGAAGGGTGTCGGCATTACTGCATTCAACAGCGGGTGGACGCCACACATTTCCGAATTAGCTTACAAGTTCAACATGGCAGAACTTGAGCTCGTGAAGGTACAACTCCCACATAGACCGCGGGAGGGGGCGTGGAAGAACTGGGAGTACGACCTCTTAGCGGTGTTCGACAAGGCATCACATTCATTAGATGCCCAGAAGACAAGAAATGGATAGTCTTGCACGACGACTTCCTGCGGCCGAAGAAGTATGTCGACACTGTCTTCACCTACGGCTACTCTTCGTACAGACCACAACGCATTTATGCGGTCACTGAACCTAGCGGCGATGTGCGTGTTTGGGAGCCGTCCATTTGGGGTGAGTCATGGTGTCATATAGCATGTAAAATCCAATTGAAAATTCTGCTTAACTGACTGTTAGTAACACGCAGGTACCCACACAGCCCCGTGCATAATTCCAGCTCCGGTCATCGAGGATGCAGTAGCAGATGCTGAACTTGGACACTGCGTTGGTTCCTGTCACCTCTCGGAGACAACATGGAATAGCATGATGAACTCTTGTGGATTCATATCAGGGGAGCACTAAATAGCGTTGGTGGTACAATAGAACATATGGGGACACAACTTTCTTCATACCCATCGCTGTGGTGTCACGTTTTCTCGAGCTCCGCATGCCCATCCGAAGAACCCAATAGAGCAAGTCTAGAGCAGAGTCAACAATCTGAAGGGACAATCTGTGTTTCTTGGGATCAACTACCCTTTCTTTGTTGGAGCTGTTGAACCTGTAATTGCTCAGGCAGCCCTGGCCCCTGATGCTGCTTACTGCTGCTACTGGTGGTGGTGGTGGTGGTGTTGGTGGTGGTGGAGCTGACGAAGACACTAGCTGTTGCTGCTCCTGGTGAAGCTTATGAAATACTTGGTGATGCTGCTGCTGGTGAAGCTGACGAAATACTTGCTAATGCTGCTGCTGGTGAAGCTAACGAAATACCTGCTGAGGCTACTGCCAGAGTCCAGGAAGAACATGCTGGTGTTGTTGCTGAGTTGCCAGCACTTCCAGTGTTGATAGAAGATTGTGTGTTACTGCACACTCACGCGCCCATCATGTGACACTCTAGATCTGACCTGGAGCCGAATCCACGTCGGGGGGAGGGGGCCTACAATTGGCTCATCAGTGGGGTCGTACTATTTGAAGGAGAATGAAAGACGGCCAAACGCAACATTCTGGTTCGTTTCAACGATACCACCAGCTCCAGGGACCTAGTGCTCATACTGGCAGATCCGATGAACCATTTGTCTTTATCTTTATCATTAGTTACGCTTATGTGTGTAAAGACTAAGCTGTGCTTATTTGTGTAAGACTAAGTTAGGCCTAACTGCGTAATATTCAGTGAAGCCCAGCTTTTCTTTCCACGCCCATACAACAGAATTGTAGCATAGAACATACAAATGTAATGTGCATACCAGGCATTTTTTGCTCAGGGATAACAACCACTTCAAGCAAATGATACATCATGTACGCATTTAAACGCATCACTAGATTTGCCACCTATTGATGATTGATGACATGGATCTAGCTTTTCTGCGCTTATTTGCATTGAATCGCTCATTGATTTGTTCACATATTTTTTTGGCAATGGATGATGAACTCCACTATCTTGGTAACTTGCTTTGTCAGCGAGCACTTGTTGATGCAATGCAAAGTACAGAACATGGTCATCATCGTCATTCCATTTAGGTTCTCTATGTTTTGTCATCACGGAGCTACTAATTACAAATGAAAATCTAGTAAACAATATATGTGTACATTGTTAGAGTATGCTACGGCCACGGTACATACATGTTTTTCTGCAATCACAAGAAGAAAACTTGATGCATTTTCACCTTGTTGGTGTTGTGCCGAACTGGGTGGATGTGGCTTTGGGGTTCAGAGAGGAAGGCGCCGTGGCTGGTTGCGTGTGCGACCACGACGACGGCGAGCTCTGGATACTGGAGGAGACCAACAGGACCGAGCATGGTCGGCATGGTGACAGATCTCACCGGGAATGAATTCCCGTCCCCGCGTCGTGCCAATGGTGCGGTCATGGTGAGGGCGAGCTCCGATTCGGGATGGGGAGGAGAACGGGCTGAGCAGGTTTGTCCAAGTCCAGCTCCGCGCCATGGACGCGACCACAGATTGCCGCCCTGGAGGAAGAAGTAGACGCGTAAAGGATGCATGCGCCAACGCTGCAAGCCTACATGGTAGCCTACATGGCAGCGACGGCGGCAGCGACATAACAGCGAAAGCTGACAGGAGGACCCAACTTGACGGCGGTTAGCCTGATATTTGTATTAAAACGTAAAGTTGAATTCGTGCCGAAAAGGACCCTTTGAGTATTTGGCACGCCAACTATAGTCATCGCGGATGATATCAGGGAATTCGGGTACCGCGTGCCTGGCCACCCCAACTTTTGGGCTGCAAATGATATTCTCTAAGCGACGGGAGCGACATAACGGCGAGAACTGACAGGGGGCCCAACTTGACGGCCATTAGCCTGATTTTTTGTATTGAAACATAAATTTGAATTCGCCGAAAATGACCCTCTGAGTATTTGGCACACCAACTGTAGTCATCCCGGATGATTGCAGGGAACTTGGGTACCGCGTTGCCTGTACACCCCAACTTTCGAGCCGCAAAATGATATTCTCCAGCCGGTGGCCGCGACAATCCGCGGTGGTCTATGGCCTACGTTTCCAAATAGGCCGTAGGCTGCCCACAAGAACATGCTAACATCTCTAGCCTACACTTCTAGCTCGGCCCTCCACCGCGAGTACGCGTCCGCCCATCCTCTTCGACGCAACCTATGCTACCAGCTCAGCTCTCCCACCGCGATAACCCATGCACGGACATGTTGTACGCCACCATGTTGGCTTCTGGCTGCCCGATGTCCGCGATAAACCACGACCGGCTTGGGCTCACGACGCCATGTTGGATCTAGGCGGGCCCTACCACCCGGTGGGTGCAGAGCGCTGTTGTACCTTGAATGCCTCTCAGAGAGCACGATCCTACCCTCGTGCACTGACAGTGGGCCCAGTTCATGCGTGCGGCCCATCGGTCTGCGATGCGGGGTACGATGGTGTGCGGTACACCTATACCCGGTGTGAAATCTTTCACCCTGACTCGCAAGCGGGTCATGCCTCTGAGATAGCAAGGCTCCGTTGCGACATCACCAAGTGTCATTTCTGGGCTCCGTCCCACGGCTGAAAATAATCGGGACGACGTGGATAGCAATTTGAGCCAAAACAATCTAGCGCTATTATTTACTTCTGATGTATTAGTCTTCTTAAAAATATTTTATGCGTCCATGTGTATATCTCTAAATAACTATAACTTATGTATTAGTCTTCATAAATAGTTTTTGTGCATTCATGTATATATCTCTAAGATAAAAAGGCAGTGCTCCTACCATCTCAATTAAAAATGGCACATAATAGTTTCTTAAAACATGGGTAGGCGGAGTTCTTTTAGAGGAGGGGAGCAATGCCCAAAAAAGCTGAATTAAAAAATATTTTGGGCTACACTCCATCCATGGGCTCTTTCCCATCATGGGATATGCAGCATGGGCTCTTCTACATGAGCTCCTTTTTCAAATTTTACTAGGCTATGGTCAGTAGGGAGATACCCAAAATTGCTAATTTAAAAAGTTTATGGGCTAGTCCACATGGGCTATACTCCATTGGCTATCCTCTGTTACCTCTTCACGGTGGGCTCTTCTACATGGAATCTTTTCCATGGGATATGCCCATGGGTTCCTTTCTCAAATTTTAGTTATAAGGTTTTTGGCTAAAGAGGGGCCAAATGTGCTAGAATTCATCTACTAGTTAGCCATTCTTAAAAAACTGCTCGTTAGTAAATTCTCAAAAAAACTGCTCATTAGTAAATTCTCAAAAAAATTGCTTGTTAGTAAAAATTGCATTGTGTTGTGGCTTAACCTGATTGGAAATAAAGACCTCAACAAGGGAGGAAAAATGATAATTATTTTGATAGATATTCATATAAAATATATATAATGAACTAGGGACACAGATCGCACGTGGCAAAACTGTACTGCTATCCAATGACTTGATGAAATCATGTTGTATCTTTACTCCTCTCATCTCTATCCAAACCATAGACAACAGTTCTAATAACACAAAGGCAAAAGATCTACTGCAAGAAGCTCAGCAACAATGACAAAACGTTTGGCAGAGTTAGTAGCATTCGAAAGATTTAGCAGTACAGAATAAGACAGAAAAATATCTACAGATTCTTAGTTCATATTTAGCGGCACTTGACAGATTCAGCAGCATTTCAAGAGACTGACTCAGCATTATAGACAATGACCAAAAGAATTGATAGATTAAGCATTGCAGACATTGAAATTCAATAGATGTGGCAAGGACATGATTCAAAATGAGAAAGAGATCATATTATGTACTCGTTCGGTCGGTCTGAACAAGTACCAATACATAAGTATTACTCAGAACTACAATTTTTGGAGTATTGCAAAATATATTAGTAGTAGCAGAACTCTGTACAAAATACTCATAAATACCTTAATCTAGGAACCACGTGTCCTAAAATGATAAGAAAATCTCGTCAAAAAGTACATTGTAACTACCTCGGTGAATTACGCTCTTAGTTGCATGCCTAGATGAGCGAAAGTGGTTAAAACAGTACGGTGGGGCCCAGGGGCCACTCACAGGTAGACCTTTCGGCCGTCCTAACCACTTCCAGAACATCGGGACAAGAACGAGCGGCGTAATCGGTAGGCGAAGGGATCAACTACATATACAAGTGAGTATGTATGCAAGCCACATACAACAGTTCTCAGAGCCATTCCATCTAAAAGAAATAGAAATATTGCAACGCCATATGGCAAGATCCAAATATCCTAGATAGAGACAATAGTTTAGGATAGCTCCTCATACATCAAACATCAGAGTATCAGACGGAAGCGGAAAACAAGATCCGAGTACGGATAAGAAGCAAATCGGCATAAGATGCCACATAAATAAACACATCCCGCCCACAGATCTCACGGATCCCCATTCCCGAAATCTCTACACCGAGTAATCGTTGCCAACATCATCCGTCTCCTCCACCCAGTATCTATCTTGCGAATACACCTGTTCATCTGAATCAAACAATTTATCGTGTGAGACCCTAGAGGTACTCAGCAAGTCTTTATGCCTCTAAAGGGGACATAACCTGGGGTGACGCAATTGCAGCAAAAGATAATAACTAACAAGTCTATAGATACTCGCTAACCATCCGCCCTAACCAATGATAGACGGATGTCCATTAATTAGAAACAACAGTTATAATAGTATAATTAACAGATCCATCCTTCCTCTCGCTTACCAACGAGAAGGCGGATGAACAACCCATCCGTTGGCAGTTTTATTAACCATTCCATGAGTATTGCACTATTTACTAATCAGGTATTTAATCAGATTAAAGCGGTACTTTAGTTAAACTTGTCTATGATCGAGAAACGGTGCTCCAAGTCGTCCATAACCGCGGACACGGCTTTTAGAAAGATTTACCCTGCAGGGGTGCACAAATAGCAACACACACTCGATCAACCTCGGAAAAACAACTCAAAACCCAACGAGGCATTCACGACAAAGCGATCACAGGATTCAGAAATATTTCAGGGGGCCACCCCATTAAGCTACCCGCAACGAAGTTGGCCGGCTCCGAGACGGACCCAAGGTTTGCGTCAATGGCTGTAAATGACTGGGAACCCGAAAGTGTGACTGGGCTTGTCGATACCGCGAAAACACTCCGCGTCCAAAACAGTACAGGTGCTCCACGCACAATCTTAAATAAAACGGTAAAGCATGGCATAAGTACATGATAGTATAAAGCCCCAAACTACTTTGTGGCCCCAAGAAATAAGAATGAATGAAGCTCTGGCTCAGGGGGGTCCATAAGGCCTCTCGGATGTGGATAGTGCGAATAGTCAAGGAATAGGAATCAAGTACTCGGGGTCCTATGGGACACAAGTGAGCATGAAGAACCAAATAGCAGATATTGCTCACCGGTGCCGCTTTCATTAGTTATCCTATTACTACTCAGGTTAAGTTATTTAGGTACCTCATTATCCATCAGACACTCACATACCCTACACATGTTGTTCTACCACCCGCATGGCTCAAACAACTCCTGTAGTAATGGCTCATGGGATGGAGGAACAAGCTTCGGTGGGGCTTAAAAGTAAAGGCTATGCAGTACTTGGGATTCAATTTAATGCAATCGCGACTCAATGATGCAAAATAAGATAGATGCAATAGGTACTATATGTATGCAAGCATGTGGTAGTGCTTTCCTGGCAGCTCAGTTGAAGCGAGAGATGGATCTGGGTTAGAACTCCTGAGATTCCTGATAATTCTCCTGCTGGGCGTCTATTCGAAGAAGAGCCAAACAAACAACGGCCAACATAAATAAAGTGCACAAGCATATGAATTAAAATGCGACAAGCAAACAAGCATGCCATGATGAATGATGCACAATTTACGTGGCAATAAAGTAGCATGGCATGGGTGAGATGTGGGAACAAATAATTCATTTTATTATTTATTTGGTCAAGTTTTATTGCCATAAACAGTTCTGATTTTTAATAATGACATGGTGCATGCTTCAATTCAGATTATGGAATGCATAGATAGAACAGGCTCGTCGCGCTGATCGATTTAGACATATTATTTATCGAATTTGGAGTTGTAGATTTAAAGTTATTAATTAATTAAGAAAAGGGTATTTTATTGTAATTTTAACCATCTCGAAAATTTAAAGTGTTCAAACATTATTTTGAATAGCATATTTGAATTCCTCACATTTTTCTGATTCAAAAACATATATTATTAGTTTTATTTGGAATTACAATTCAAAAGTTATTAAAAACAGATTTAAATTCATATTTAACATTTTTCTAAAATTGTTTTATTAAACAGATAAATGAAAAGACTTTTTATACTCAGCATCGCCTAGCCACAGACGCAGACAGGTGGGACCGTGCTGAGCTGGCGACACTGTGCGCTGCGGGTTTTTCTCACCGCGAGGGAAGTTACCCGCAGCAACTGACAAGTGGGACCGGCACTCCAGCAGACCCACGCGTCAGTGGCTTGGGCGGACAGGTGAAACGCGGCGGATCCAGGGACTGCGGTTGGGGGTTTAGGAAACGCGGGCGCCTTTCTGCAAAATGCGCACAGGCGATGACAGGTGGGCCACTCGGGGCCGCGGGTTGATGAAACAAAACGGCAAGGGGGGTATCGGGAAAAAGACCACGCGCACTGTTTTTCTTCTCGTTTAACTGACGAAACTGACGGCGACCGATCGGTGTTCGACAGGGAGCGGCACGCGGGGGATTGAACCCGCGACGCGGGGCGCGCGCGCAGAGGGGCGGAGCCGCTGCGACGGCTGGTGGTTGTTGTTCGGAAACGCGGGCGTGGCTAGGAGAACTTCTACGGCATGACGACGGCAAACACAAACGCGCACAGAGGGCATTCGTCCCGTGGTCCGGCAAGGCCAGGGAATGACGGCGAGAGCGAGGGTGTCTGGGAGATAGGGTGGCTCACTGCGAGATGTTTGGCGGTGGTAGATCGGGCAGGGCGGCGGCCGATCGGCGACGTAGCAGGCGGCCGGCCGGAGCTAGGGTTTCGGCGGCGTGTCGGTGTGCCGCGGTACAGGGTCGGCTCCTCCTCGGCTCCGTGTGTGGGGCGACGCAGGGTGCTCCTCCAGCCTTCCTCGATGACCACACACCACGCCCGCCTCCTCCTAGCTAGGGTGGCGAGAACGACACCGACAGTGGGTGCCGGCGATGGAAGAGGGAGGGTGGCGTCGGTGGAGAAGGAGAGGGGAAGGACAAGGCCCTGGGGATAGATCTGGGCGATGCCAGGACGGAGGGGGAGTAGATAAAGCGAGGGAGAGAGGAGAGGTGCCGTAGGGGAGCGGGGTAGAGTAAAGGTGGTCTCGGTCACCTTTTACTCCCTCTCCTTCACGTGCTCGGCGTGGCAGATCAGGGCAGGGGCAGGGTGTGGCTGCAGGTGGGCCAGAGAGAGGAGAGGTCTCGGGTGTGGGGTAGCTTGGCAGGGAGAGAGAGAGTAAGAGAGAGGCCGAGGTGAGGGGTAGATGGCATGGCTAGGGTTGGGCTCGGGTTAGGTTTAGACCAGGGTTGGGGTAGATGGGGTGGTTCGGCCTGGTGGGACCTCTTTGGCAGCGAGAGACAGAGAGGGAAGGTCTCGGTTAGGTTAAGGGGTGACATGGGGTGGCATGGAGAAGAGGTGGGGTTAGGGTTTTAGGGGTTTGAGGATATGATCTATCAAGATCCATTGAGTATGTGTGATGGCATGGATGATGAAGGTTAGGGTTTTAGATGGTGTATGAGCATGACATGATCAAGTATAAGGGAAAGATGGATATGGAAGGATCTCACATGATCATGCATGACACATACACATTTGAGGGTTAATGAGGGTGGAGGTGGTGAGAGGTGAGGTCTTGATGCACATGGCAAGGAAAAGAGATCAAGTGGTGGGTTTTATGGTAAGAGCAAAAAGGATAGAGCCAACATGAATGAATTCACAAAGAACCATGCTCCACTTTCAAAAATACAAGAAAAACCAAAAGGAGGGAATGATGATGAGAACTGCATGGCCCATGCAAAAGCATTAAATGCTAGGTTTTATCTTGTGAAAATAAGATAATGATCCTAGCATTTATACACATGCATTCCAAAATATGGAGTAAGGCCAAGCTAAAGGAAAATATAATTGGATTCATCCCAACCCACATGATCTAGATTAAAAGCCAAAAGAAAGTAAAAACTCATGGGTAATTAGGATGGTGGAATTATCAGGTGGTGACAAAGAAAGGTGATGGAGTTGAATAAAGATATGCCCCCAACTCAACTTGGGCATCAAGAATTTATCAAGAACCAAATACAATATATCAAGAGCCAAATACAATTACTAATGCATATGAGAAAAGAACCAAATGGAAAGGGTTTTATATGATGCTCAAATGCAAGGTGGCATGATGACATGAGCATGATATAGTTATGATGCAACAATTATAAGTAGGAAGTAGCCATTATATTACTAGACCATGTAGCATTACATATGTTAGACAGATGGGATGCTACATACATGGATTCACCTTACGATCATCGGAACAAAATTCAGATGTGTTATTATTATTTAGCCAATCCCATCGATGCGAATCTTGTATTCCATGATGAACTCCGATGATTGATTTGACCGATGAGCGACCATATTACCTATAAACCAACAAAGAGAAAGTCTCTTCAGTCACGCGCACGCCACTTCCTGGTGACACGCTGCTCTTCGCAAAGAATACCTCCTTCTTGAAGCCATTTGGCTGCGCACATGTCAACTCCACCTTGTACCAAGAGAACAAGCATGCCAGCATCCTGATGCACACGACGGATATCAAGATGGCATTGTCATGCCCGTCAAATTGCATGTAGAAGACCATATCATCGTTCTCGGATCCCAAAATATCTACATTCCGCGAGCCCGATGTCGAAACTGGTTTAGAGATGTACCTGTCTTTCCTACTGTAGCGGAAAATGCACACCCTCATGGAGTGGGATTCTATGAGGTGGGCGAGGAGCACTATCCGCATGGCGGAGAACACACAGCCAGGCTCCACGAAGGTACACAGGACTGTACCAACGAGCATTAGAAACAAGACTTGATGCTAGCCTTCATCCATGAACGCCCATACCGTTTGGGGTCAGTCAACAACATACAATAATTAATTAGTGCGACATTATATATATTCACATTAGGATCATGACAAGAAGATGTATATGTGTTAACTCACTGTTGAAACCTATTGATGTGATACTGCTAATCCACATGGAATTTCGACGACCAGTTCAGAAGCTCGCAGGTAATACCGTAGCTTTGACAGGTATGACATGAACCCACCCAACGTGACTTCAGCCGACAAAATCCTGCTCGCCAACTCAGATGTCACCATCATTTCAACCGAATGGAGATCACACCATGACCTCAGCGAACAAAACTTCACCTTGTACCGCGATGATTCGCACGTCGTCGACCTGACGTACCTGACGGATAAGATGATGTATGTGGTGTGGATTTCAATTTGGGGAAAAACATTGTTCTCTCTTTCCAGATGCTGATGATCTCTGCTCTGCACGAACCTGCGGGTGTCGGCTTACACGGGTCCTAGTAGTTGCGGCTGTAGGTCATTTCGGGCACACGACTCTTGTGGGCAACTCTCAAGTGGTCCACGAGCCGAGGGAAAGGCAATGGCGGGGTGATAGAGTCGCATCCTGGCTCCATGCACACACACGGGGCAAAGTCGCACCAGATCTTGTGGTTGTAGACATCATTATAGGAGACCAATATTTGGTAGCGGTCGTTGGGGCATGTGCTACCTTTGCACCGGTGACTTAGTGGTACAGCTCCTTAGAGAATGCATCTAGCCTGGCAGCACTGGTAGTGTCTAGATGCATAGCGATTTCATTGAATACATCATCAACGACCTTTCTCTAGCTCTAGTACCGCGGGTTACACCTTGAATCCGCCATCGTGTCTGGATGGATTGGGGCGAAGGCAGATATATGTAGAAATGTTGGGGGTTTTTGGAGGAGAGGGGTGGTGTCCTAGAAGGACTGATGGTGCAGGCAATTTTGGTGAGGACAATGAGTGAATTGCACACCGGAGAAGATCCCAAATATGTACTAGGGGCGTTGGCGAGTGGGGATAAATGGAGATGGGGAAGATGGGATGGTTCTTTGAATGACATGGATTAATTTGCGTGTTCCCTTGTCGGTATTTTGCAAGGTGCATCTGCATCGAGAACACCGACTAGAGTTATCATGGCACGTTGCTATGCAATAAATTACCCAGAGTCTAGGGAAAGTACAAGTATGGAAAAAGATGTGTCTAAACACTGGAGCACATGTAGCTAATAAGCATTTTGCCTGACTTGGGTCTAGTACTGGACATAGGTAGCTGAAGAAAAGAGCTTTGGCGAGAAGGGTCTGTTTGATTCAAAGGTTTTGCCTAGGAATTTTGTAGGATTAAATTCTACTAGTAACTTGCATGTGAGAATCGGATAATAGAAGTATGCCATCATCACTATATAAAACTATTATGTTAAATATGAAGATTATAGAATGATGGAGAAGTATGATTTGAGGTTTGTGCACAATGTTCATTGGGCTAAATACTATCGATCAATAGAATTTTCTAGATGCTAGGATGGAAAAGAAGATCCAATAGTTAGCAATGTTGGGATTTGTCAATCTTGATCCAATGGTCAATGTTCAAAGTTAATCGTACATTCTAAAGTGGTAAGATAAGAAAATAAGATTCAATGGTTAGCAAAATTGGGATTCGCTAGTCGTGATCCAACGGTTAATGTTCAAAGTTACTTATACACTATATAGTGGACAGATAAGATAATACTTGTATGTATACATACACGTGCAATGCATGTATTAAGATTTCAAGGCGAAGATTCTATAATGATGGAGAAATGATGTGTTTTGAGGTTTGTGCATAACATTCATTATTGCTAAATATTATCAATAAATCTTCTATATGCTAGGATGGAAAAGAAGATCCAATGGTTAGGAATGTTGGATTTACCAGTCTTGATCCAAAAGTCGATGTTAAAAGTTGTTCGTACACTATATAGTGGTAAGAAAGAAAATAATATCCAACAGTTAACATATTGGTATTTGCCAGTCTTGATCCAACGGTCCAATGTTCAAAGTTACTCTTAGACTGTATAGTGGTAGGGTAGGGAATTTTCCTATGATGGATGTTTGATTTTTAGGATTTAATCCCATAGGAGTTTTTCCTAAGGATTCCATTACACTAGTTAGGCATATTTGATTCAAAGGATTTTAAAAGCACATGAATAGGAAAACCACTGGAATGGTATGTCATGACATGTGAAATCCTATAAAAACGAAAAACGTAGGAATTAGCTGCAGAAGTCATTTGATTACACCACAGGAAAAACACAGGAAATTTGTATATAGATTGCATACATGGCATAGGTGTCATAGACATGTAGGAAATTTTCCAAGAGGTCTAACCTCTTGTTAGAAATCATATGGGATTGTACTATAGGAAAGGATTCCATAGGAATTTTGAAGAGTTCAACCCTTTGAATCAAATGGTCTCTATAGGAAAAAATCCTATGGGTAAGAATCCTACAAAATTCCTTTGTAAATCCTTTGAATCATATGAATTCCTGTAGGATTGGAGTGGGAATAACATTGCAATCCTATAATTTCCTATTCCTACGTTTTTTCCTATCATACGAATCAAACAAGCCCTGCGAGCCTTCGTAAATAGGAGAAAATGTGCCCTCCTTAGTCCCTCGGAGCACACACAAACATATCTTGCCAGAGTATTTTTCTCTTTTTCCATGGCATTTTTCAATTTTTTCTACTCCCTCTGTCTCAAAATAGACGTCGCAATTTTGTCAAGATTTGGATCTATCTCATACTAAATAGTGTCTAGATACATCCATATTTAGATAACTATGCGACATCTATTTTGAGACTGAGGAGTAGTATTTTTGTGTGTTTTTTGAGCCTTCGGTGTATATTTGGTTCTTATACTCTATATCATGTAGGAATCAATGTTTATTAGCTACCCAATACTTGAGGATTTTGGTAAAATGGTTTAGAGAAATGATGGAGATGGTTCTAGAATCATGGAGAAGTCTGTTTTGAGGTCTGTGTATAGTGCTAAATACTATCAATAGAATCTCTAGATGCTAGAATGGAAAAGTAGATCCAACGGTTGACAATGTTGGTATTTCCAAGTCTTGATCCAACGTTCAATGCTCGAAGTTATATGTTAAAAAAATACTTATAGTAGTAGAAGAACTACATACAAAATACTAGACCATTCAAAGGTAAAGGAAGACCATGTCCACAGATCGCAACCATGCATGGTCATGTGATTAGGCATGGTTCATGCCCTAGAAGTGGGCACGTGGCATAACAGTTGAACAATTTCAGAAAACTCTTAAAATCCTAAACATAAACATTAGCATAAACCTCAATTTATAGCCAAAATACACCCTTCCTAGTGCCAAAAGAGACCCTGCATATGACTACTACTACACTAACTAGTAAAGAACTAGTAACCTCCAACAAAATTAACTAGTTATACATCATTCTAGTCGCATTAGGATCATTATGCAAACACTAAAATAAATTCTTACCCGCGATGCAAATGAAAAAGATAATACCATCATCATCTCGTTCTGTCTAGCACCAGAGGTAATGTACCACGGTAGCATCGTAAGGAAAGTGAGATCTTCGAGGCCGACACTACTTGGTGATGGGTAGCTCGCCGATGCGATTACCCCATTAAGGGTGTCAGTCGAGAGGTTCGCTGGTGATGGCGGGCTAGTCGCACATAGCTTCACTATGTATCGGGGCCACGAGCATGTAGCCAACCTGACGCACACTAAGGAAATGGCGGGGGCCTGGCCAAGCACACCGATGATGAGGTTGAACACGCCAGTGTCATCACTGTAGATGATGACCATGCATGGTGAAAAGGACGGTAATAGCATCGCTACCATAAACACCATGGGATTGCCGTACGATATCCTATGGACTTGCACTTGGTGGACACAGTGGAGGTGGAAGAGGAGCGCAACCAGCGAGGCGGTAAACATGGAGCCGACCTGCGTGCAGCCGCACGAGCCATATGGGCATGCGTTCTTGTGGTAGGCGACCAAGGTGAGGCAGCCGTCATGGGGGTACTTAAGAATTATGGGTGCTAGCTCAAATTTGTCCATCACCGACTAGCTCTTGGTGGAATCTGCTGACGCGCGCAACCTCTTACAAGTTGGAGTGGTTCCTAGGAAGCTCGTTTCACTGATGAAGTACCCACAGTCTAGAATTTATCATCTACTAGCGAGTTTTATTTATGCAGCATTAAGGGAATTGAATATGTGGTCCCTTGATCCATCCTAGAGCTATGATCATGCATAAAAATGGAGTAGTGCTGGTACTTCAGTAGGTATCGCCGCACCAATGGCGGCTGAGGTTGTGCACTTTATTACATATGTGCTGTTTTGTGCCTCTACCTCTACTTTGTGCAGAACAAAAGATTTTAGTGTAGGCTGCAGAAAGTTGACATGTGAGTAAAGAAGGTATCATGATGTACTGTACTAGACAAACAGATCTTACCCACAAGGGAGGCAAAGAAGGTCTACTCCTAGACAGAGATAGAGAAGCCTAGGGTCGGGTGCAAAGTGTACAGTGATGCAAGGGAGAGATCGACAACTACATGCATGTCTTTGACATGAACCTGTATTTTATTCTCTCTGCTTGTCTCTTCTAGTTCTTCCTTTGTCCGATGGCAGACTCGTTTTTCTTCTCCATTTCTTAATTGTAGGAATTTTATTTGGGGGGGAGGGGCGTCGTGCAAACTTGTCTAGAAACAATTATAGTACTACATGAGAATTTGGATTGGAGGAGCAGTACTTACAAAACAGGTCTGGATTTTTGAAACTCCCACGGGATTCAATTGCACTATGTTTTTTAGTGCAGCAAAACCCTAAACCCCTTATCAAAATATCAAGATATACCAATATACATGTGTGTGCAAATTTTTGGCTCATTCCGACAACCATAGGTGAACCCAACTGTCCCTAAGCGTGGGCACATGCCTAGGATTCCAACAGTCTAAGAAGCCTAATTTGATGTAAATTTGATAAAAAGTAGTGCCAATATCCTAGAAATACATGGTTTGTCTAGGATTTGAATAATTATTTGATCCTCCACTACCAACAACATCACCTAGTGAGAACATTTTTTCTATTAAGCAAGAACGGATAATATGTATTTTAGAGAAATGAAGAATATGGTTGTGAATGCCACAAGCCTAGTTTTCATAGAAAGAGGACTCATGTGCAAAACTTGAGTACTCCGTCGTACTTCTATTGAACCAGGGTCACAAGAAACTTAAGCCCAAAACTCTACAAGAGAAGAAGAAATGGAGAGAAAAAAGAGGAGCAAAAATAAAAGGGATCCATCACGAGAGCAGCAAGAGGAGTTGAAGGTGGTGTGATGTTAGGGCAACACTATGATGGGTTCCTGACACGAGGTACAGGGTACACTCCACTAGTAGAGTACTAGTACATTTATGGGACTATATAAGCAAGCAAAACAAATTGTGTTTTCTCTCTCCTTTGCTGCCTCTCATCTCTATCAATCCTCCCCTCTCCCCTTTATTACTAGTATAACCCCACATGCACTAGCCGTCTGATCTCTCTCTCGTCCACAGCATGGCATTGCGCATGTGTGCCTTGTACGGTGGCTCTATGTCAGTCCTTTGTCTAGCGTGGTTGTCAGATGCATTGGTGTCATTACAGAATTACCACCATACCCTATGGATTATTAGGGACAACACCAGCAAAAAATGGTTACGTGGAGGATGGGATTTCGCATCACCATTTTGTCGCTGTGGCCAATTAGACATAATGGCACATAGGGTACCGACGGATTTTGGTACCGTGGTTGGTGGATCACAAGAGCGGAGATTTTTCATGCTGCACTTGGGCAACAGTGGTATTCTCTTGTTACGCCGTCAAGTGCGAGTGTCGTTATTTGTGGTTATATGCTAGGAAATGGTCAAGCACAGCCTATTGACTGGTTAGGCTTGTGTAGCTATCAGATGTAACCCACGATAGCCCACCCGAGCATGGTCCTTTATGCTGGAGATCGACTATGGACCCTCTGTGCAAGTTCAGCCCATGTGAGTGGCCGCACTTGTTCTATAGCTCATAAACCAAACCCTATATCTCACCAACTTCCTGCCCCATTTCCATAAAATATAGGAAATCCTTAATGCCCTCTCTGTATAGCTCTGCACTCCCTATTTTTCATACCTAGATCAGATTGTTGCCATGCCTCGAAAGCTTAACACATGTAGATTGGGTAGCGGTTACTAAAGTTTAACCCCACTATCCCCCTTCTTTCCTGATTCTATGGTATATTCTTCATATTGTTCATCTCATCTACATATCTACCGCCCTTCATCTTGTTCTTTCTGTGGTTGATGTGCTCTCTCTAGATCAAAGGCGGTGTCTACGTCATGGAGGATGGCAGCCACACTACTGCGGCCGTCGAAGAATCATGTGCTGAGGATGGCAGTTGCGCCACTGTGGCCGTCAAAGAATCATGCACAGAGGATGGTAGCCGTGCTGCTACGGCCGTCGAAGAACTGTGTGCCGAGGACGGTGGCTGTGTTGCTACGGCCATCACATGACTGATCGCAGAAGATGGTGGCTGCATCGCTGCATCCGTCAAAGAACCGTTAGCGAAGGATGGTGGCCATGTCATTGCGGCCATGAAATAACCATCCGCGGAGGATGGTGGCTGCATCGTTGAGGCCATCGAAGAACCATCCGGCTTCCGCGAGCTTGAAGTGAGATGGATAAAACTTAGAGAGACCCTCAAGAATAAGTATAGGGTTTATTGAATAGAGGGCTCAAAATATGTAATGGAAATAAAATTATATTGTAATTGAAATTGTAATTGAGTAGAGGGGCTCATTTGTGTATTGTTGTTCCTAATTAATGGAAATAAAATATTTGTTGCCTCCTAAGTATGCTAGCATGACAAATTTTGTTTCTTTATCACGACACTTTCTATAACACCGGATTCAATGTGTTGTGGCATATCCTCTATCGTGTCGCGCGAGCGGTAGATCGGCGGATCACGTTGCATCGCGCCAAAAAATCTACCACCATTTCAGAAATCCCCGACGTAGTTATCCCTGGAGGCTTTGTTTGCCGCGCCAGTGCAACCGCGTCGAATAGGGATGTGCCTTAGTGTCTATAAGAACTAGGACCCGAGCTCTTTGTTTTAGTGTGTGCATAGGAAGGATGCTTTTGGACCTTGGCAGCAATTTTAAGTAGTACTAGTAGGTAGTAGAAAATCAAACGTTCAAAGTTGCCTAGTTTTGAAACTAATTTCACACTTTGCAAAAATCTGTTCAATGGACCCATCAGGTAATCAATATATTGAGAACTAGTGAGAGTTTGGAAAGACTCAACTACTTGCTAAGAATTTGCATGCCTAGAAATTTTACCATGTTTTGAGAACAATCAAAGAGTATGAAATCAGAGAATAAATCAGGGGAAGCATGAGAGCTGCGGAGAGGAGTTGAAGGCAGTGCAATGTTAGAGCAAATCTAAGATGTGTTAATAAGATGAGGTATATTTTAGTAAAATTCGTGACCTAGTACTCCCTCTATTCCAAATTACTTTATAATCTCTTGATTTGGTCAATTTCAAACATTTTAAAATTTGACCTAGTATATTCGACAATATACAAACATTCATAATATCAATTGCATATAATATAAAACTATGTTTTATGGTGAGTCTAGTTATATTTATTACATATTTCATATGTTGATATTTTTTCTTATATACGTAGTCGAACTTTTAAAGTTTGACTTTTACTAAAATGAGAATGCAGAGTAATTTCAAATAGAGGGAGTATATATGCACACAGAACAAACTGGGTTTCCTCTCTTCTTTTCTACCCTGCACTAGCCGACTGGTCTCTCCCTCGTCCACAACGGGCCATTGCGCATGTGTGTCGACCGGCCTTGTGTCGGTGGCTATGTGTTTGTGTCTCTGGCCATATTTCTTGTTCACAGTTGTGTTGGCGTGTATAGGAAGGGGACATTAATTTTGGCAGCAAAAAACGCCTTCTTACACATCTCGAAGTGAACGTTGTTGGTCCTGATGATATCGAAGTTTCTATTCTTCTGACCCGTTCTTTGGGCCAATATTAGCTAAGTGTTCAAGTCAAAAAGGATTTGATGACTTCTATTTGCAAAGTGGTCTACTTTTCAAATAAAACAAGCTTTGCATTTAGAAGTCATCTCTCCAAAATTTTCTTCTCCAAGAGTCTCATGGTGGAGGCTTAATGGGTCATTTTGATTGAGACAAGACCTACGACGTGTTGTCCATTCACTACTATTGGCCCAAGATGAAGAGATACATGGAGCTCCACGCCCAATGATCCACTACATGCTTACAAGGTAAGTCCAAGTCTAATCCATTTGGTCTTTATATGCCATTGCCTATTCTGTATGCACCTTGGTCGGACATTAGCATGGACTTTTTATTAGAATTGCCTAGATCAAAGCATGGACATGATTCAATATTTTTTATAGTTGACCGCCTTTTGAAAATGGCACATTTCATTCCTTGCCATAAGATTAATGATGCTTCACACATCAAAAATTTGTTTTTTAGGGAAATCGTCCGTCTTCAGGGTGTACCAAGAACTATCGTGTGCGACCACGACGTCAAATTTATGAGCTATATGTGGAAGACACTCAGGACCAAGATCAGCGACAAGGTCCTATTCTCCTCCGCCTTGCACCCTCAAACCTATGGTCAAACCGAGGTTATCAACCAAAGCCTCGGAACCCTCCTACGAGTGTTGATTAATAAGAATCTTAAGGATTGGGAGGAATCCATCCCCATGCCGAGTTCACCTACAATCGATCCAAGTACTCAAATGAAGAGTCCATTCATGATCATCTATGGATTCGAGCCCCTCACTACGCTTAGCATCCTACCACTTCCACTTCACGAGCGCACCAACATGGATGTCGTCAAGCGTGCCTAAGCAATGAAGAAACTACATGAAGACACAAGAGCTAAAAATGAGAAACAAGTTCTTTACCAAGTGTCAAGGCTAAACAAGATCAAGAAGGAGATGATCTTCGAAGAAAGTGATCTAGTGTGGATACACCTAAGCAAGGACCGCTTCCCCAAGGAATGTGATTCCAAGCTCAAGCCAACAGGAGATGGACCCTTCAAGGACCTTAAGAAGATCAATAACAACGCATGCATCATCGACATTCCGACATCCAAGTATCTAGTGAGCAATATGTTCAATGTGGCGGACCTATCGCCTTTCTAGGGAGATGATGAGGATGAAGAGTCGAGGACAACTCTTTCCCAAGGGGGGAGATGATGCATCACATCCTATCGATGTCACTCCATCTACTACGCCAAGTCCCCCAAGTGGACCAATGACCCGTGCTCAAGCCAAACTCCTACATGAGAAGGCGAACTCGATCCTCTCTATGTGTGACTTTGACTCTCCAATGAATGGTCTCCTACTTCATGCCAATACTTTGTGTATCCTCAGCTTTTATACTCAATTAGGAACACCAAGTGCACACAAGAAGGAGATCCATCTCAATCCGGCAAAAATTCTAGTGGAATCGGAATCACGCCCGAATTGCCTCACCAAACCAGCACCAGATCGAGTGAAAACCATCCAGTTTTGGCGCCACACCGAAACTGGTCTCAACATACCATTCCAGCATAAACCTGAATATTTCGGTGACCGCCGGAAACTTTTGGCTTCACACAAAAATCAACGCTAGAACACCATTCAGGTAAAGGCCGGAATATTTCGGCATTCGTCGGAAACTTCCGACGCTATTTCCGGCGCCACCGAACTTACCATAGGAAATCCCTATCTACGCACGAATCCGGGTTGGATGCACTGGAATATTTCATTTACCTACCCTTTCACCCCTAGTACTATAAATTGCCCCAAGGCTCACCCCTTTGACTTAGACTAGATAATAGGACTAGAAGAAACCCCTTGTGGATCTCAATTTTGGTCTCGTGCTCCTTTCTTAAGGAGCACCTGTTATCAACAACCCCTTGGATCTTGCCTTGTTGTGTTCAGGTTGTACAAGGCCTTGGTGTGAGTGATCTCTATCCAAGTTGTCAAGAACTCATCAAGATCCTCGCCTAGCCGTGTCAGTTAGATAGATAAACCTTACCCAACACCGAACCTAGGGATTTTGTTGGACCATAGCCGCTGGCGCGAGCTATAGGTTGTTTTATGTCTTGCGTGTGAGTGTCTTCATCATGTTCTTCATGAGTGTGTTCACTTGGATTTCCATCCTACCTCTTCCCCCTCACGATCCAGCCTCGATTTCCAGAGTTTTGTGAAAGATCAGGCCACCCTAAGGGGTCACCCATAACACCAGTAACCCTTGACAAGCTTGGTGGGGAAACAACAAAAAACACGGCAGTGGGAGACCGAGAGTTTACGTAGGTTTAGGCCATTGTGCGGTGTAAAACCCTACTCCTGTTTGTCTGCATTGCTTGAACTTGTTAGGGGTGACCCCTTATGGTTGCTCGATCTTTAACGAATCTCCTAGAATCACGGTGTAATCGTGAGGGGGAGAGATGGAGGTTAAAATCCAAGCAAACTCACACACAAAGAACCCGGTGAATGCAACACACACAAGATACACAAAACAACCTATAGTTCACACTGGCGGTTACCGGTCCAACACAATCCCTAGGATCAGTGGCGGCATCTCTCTAACCGACATGACGAGATAGGAAGCTTGGTAAGATCTTGAGAACTTCGAGAAGGAACACCGACTCGAAGGCCTTGTACAACTTGAACGCACTAGGAAAAATCTAAGAGGTGTTTGATAATAGGTGCTCCTTGTTAAGGAGGATAAGACTTCAACTAGAGATCCACAAGGGCTTTCTTCTAGTTATATTATCCAAGTATAGTGTTACAATAAGGAGGAGGTGGCCTATATATAGGCCAACAACTAAGCAGGGGTACTTTAGGCATTAAACAAAAAGTTTGGGACGAAATAGGGGATAACATGGGCCAGGCCCAAAAGGCCTTACCATGCCTGTCGACACTTAGACCGGAGACTCTAGGGAGCAAGGGCCAGAGACATCGGTGTGGCCGAATAATCCGGTGTGGTCTCTGGGGCGGACTTCGGTATGCTCACTGTAGCTTCTGGTACTTGGACCAGAGTCAAGGCTAGAGACCTTGGGTAGAGAATCTAGTGTAGTCTTCGGTGTGCTTGTTGTAGCTCTTAGTATTGGGGCCAGAGTCTAGGCTGGAGTCCTTGTGCAGAGTCTCCGAGGTTGCACACTGTAGACTCTAGGGTTCGAAGGTCTTTTTCTCTGCTACTTCTTCCTTTGTAGCTTGGCGATGATCTTGTGCTTTGTACCTGAGGATGCACATCGTAGAGGCATGAAGTAGCAATCCATTTGAGGGTGTAACAAAGTCACACGAGGATAGGAGCGAGTTAACCTTATCTTGTAGGAGTTTGGCTCGGGACCCAGTCATTGGTCCACTTGGGGGACTTGGGGATGAAGATGTAGTGACGTCCGTAGGACAGGCTGCATCAGCTCCCCCCTTGGGAAAGAGTCGTCCTCGACTCTTCATCCTCGTCATCTCCATGAAATGGTGATAGGTACTTCACATTGAACATCTTTCTCACAAGGTACTTGGATGTCGGGATGTTGATGATTTAGTCATTGTTGTTGATCTTCCCGAGGACCTAGAAGGGGTTGTCTCCTCTTGGCTTGAGCTTGGAATCGTGTTCTTTGGGGAAGGCGTTCTTGCTTAGGTGTATCCTCACCTTCATAGAAGATCATATCTTTCTTGGTATTTTTCAGCCTTGATGCTTGGCGAAGAAATTGTTGCCCAATGGTAGATCTTGTGTCTATGTGGAGTTTCTTCATTGCTTAATCACAATTGTCGACGTCCATGTTGGTGCGCTCGTGGAGAGGGAGAGGTAGAATGTCGAGCACGGTGAGGGGCTCAAATCCATAGACAATCATGAATGTAATCTTCATCCTCGTGGAGTTCTTGGCTCAATTGTAGGAAAACTCAGCTTGTGGAATGCATTCCTCCCGATCGATAAGCTTCTTCTTGATCAACACTCTTAGAAGAGTTCCGAGGCGTTCATTGACAACCTTGTTTTGGCTATCGGATTGAGGGTGCGAGGCGGATGAGAAGAGGAGCTTCAGGCAAAGCTTGGCCATGAGTGTATTCCACATGTAGATCATGAATTTGACATCATGATCAGAGACAATGGTTCTTGGCACACCATGAAGATGTACGATTTCTCTGAAAAAACAAATTTGCAATATGCGAAGCATCATCGGTCTTATAGCACATAATGAATGTTCCATTTTTGAAAAGCGGTCAACTACAACAAATATGGAATCATGGCCATGCTTAGATATAGGCAATCCTAATACAAAGTCCATGGTAGTGTCTGACCAAGGTGCAGGAGGAATGGGAAATGTCATATAAAAATCAAATGGGTTAGAATTTGACTTAGCTTGGAAGTATGTAGTACATCGTTGTACGTGACACTCCATGTCTCTCTTCATCTTTGGACAATAGTAGTATGTGGAGAGCATGCCATATGTCTTGTCACGACCAAAGTGGCCCATTAAGCCTCCACCATGAGACTCTTGAAGAACCAAAATTTGGACAGATGACTTCAGAATGCAAAGCTTGTTTTGTTTGAAGAGAACACCATTGTGCAAATAGAAGTCATCACATACATTTTCAAGTGAATACTTAGCAAATATTGGTTCAAACAATGGGTCACAAGCATATAAACTTTTGATATCTTCAAGACCCAACATGTTCACTTTGAGACGTGTAAGAAGGCTTGTGTTTTTGCGAGACAAAGTATTCACAACCACATTATCTTTGCCTTTATTGTACTTGATAATATAGGGAAAGGACTCCATGAATTAACCCACTTAGCGTGCATTTTACTCAAATTAGCTTAACCCTTAAGGTATTCAATGACTCATGGTTAGAATGTATGATAAATTCCTTAGGCCAAAGGTAATGTTGCCAAACTTGCAAAACACGAACCAACATGAAAAGCTCTTTGTCGTAAATCAGATAATTAAGGCATGCACCATCAAGTTTCTCGCTATGGTACGCATAGGACACCCGTTTTGCATGAGGACTCCTCCAATACCAATACCACTAGCATCACACTCTATTTCAAAAAAATTGTGAAATCCGGCAAAGCAAGGAGAGGTGCTTCAGTGAGCATCTTTTTGAGCTCATCAAAGGCCCTTTATTGTGCTTTGCCCAAAACGAAGGTGACATTCTTTTTGTTAAACGATTTAGAGGATAAGCAATAGTATATAAATCTTTCACAAATTGATGGTAGAGACCGGCTAACCCATGAAAACTTCGAAGTTCACTTAGATTTGTGGGTATAGGACAATCTCGTATGTCTTTATCCTTAGAAATATTGACTTCAATACCATTCGAAGAGACAACAAAGCCAAGAAAAAGCAACTTGTCTTTAGAAAAAGTTCACTTGGGAATATTAGCATATAGATTTTCATTGCGAAGGATTTTCAAAACCTCATTAACATGGATAACATGCTCTTCAACTGATTTTTTATAGACAAGAATATCATCAAAGTAGACTACAACACTTTTGCTAATAAGATATCTCAAAATATGATTCATAAGGAGCATGAAGGTGGATGGGGCATTAGAGAGGCAAGAGGGCATTATAAACCATTCATAGAGACAAATTTGGTCTTGAATGCGGTTTTCCACGCATCACCTTCCGCCATGCGTATTTGATGGTAACCACTACGAAGATCAATTTTAGAAAAAAATAGTGACTCCAAATATCTCGTCAAGCATATCATCAAGGTGTGGTATTGGGTGTCAATAACACACGGTGATAGCATTGATTGGAAGATAGTCCATGCACAACTTTAACACATCATATGTTTCGGGACTAGAATCATAGGTACCTGATACGTTGCTAATGTATCTATAATTTTTTATGTTCCATGCTTGGTTTTTATCTACTTTCTTATGTTTTGTCCACACTTTGGAGTAATTTTTATACACTTTCTTGGACTAACCTATTAACAAGATGCCACAGTGCTAGCTACCTGTTTTCTGCTGTTTTTGGTTCCAGGAAAGTTAGAAAATGAATATTCTTGGAATTGGACAAGACAAAAGCCAAAGTCAATATTTCACTGAGGGGGACACAGAGCCAGAATATGGGAAGGAGAGGGGCCAGGGGCCGCCCACACCACCTGGCCGCGCGGCCAGGCCTGGCCTGCGCCAGGGGGTGTTGTGGCTGCCTAGGGAACCCCCTTGGCTTCCCGTTTCGCCTATATATTTCCTCCGATACAGAAACCCTAAGTACCCCATCAAAAATCCACAAAAGAGTCTGTAGCCGCCATCATCTCAATCCCTAGATCGGGAGGGATCTGAAGCTCTTCCCGGCACCCTGTCGGAGGGGACAATTCACTCTGGAGGCCTTCTTCATCACCATGCAAGCCTCCGGTGTGATGCGTGAGTAGTTCATCCTTGGACTACGGGTCCATGTAGTAGCTAGATGGTTGGTTCTTCTCCTTTGTGCTATTATGTTTAGATCTTGTGAGCTCCGTTCATGATCAAGATCATCTATTTGTAATCCTACATGTTGTGTTTGCAGGGATCCGATGGATATTGAGATGCTATTTCAGATTGATTATTGATTCTATCATGTCTTTGTTGTTTGTGATCTTGCATGCTCTCTGTTGTTAGTAGATATTTGGCCGAGTAGATGCTAGCAACTCCAAGAGGGAGTATTTATGCTTGATAGTGGGTTTATGCCTCTAGTAATCTGGGGAAGTGACAGAAATCTCTAAGGTACTAGATCTGTTGTTGCTACTAGGGAGAAAACAGCAATCCTTTGTTCATAGAACAATCGTATTGTTTACTTTACACGCAATGTGTAATGAAATTATATGTTGCTTGCAACTTAATACTGGCGGGGGTTCAGATGATAACCTAAAGGTGGATTATTAGTTATAGATGCAGTTGGATTACGGTCTATGTATAATGTTGTAATTCCCAATCAAATATCATAGGAGTCAAGATGATTAGTATATGCATGTATGCTTTCTCGATGTTTGTCAATTGCCCCGCTGTAATTTGTTCACCCAACATGTCATCTATCTTAAGGAGATTCACCACTAGTGAACTATGGACCCTGGTCCTTTCTTTTACAATCAATCTACAACTGTTTACTATTTTCTGTTTACTTTATGCAAGCTATTACTTTCTTCCACACAATACGTTTAATCCTTTGTTTTTAGCAAAACCGGTGAGATTGACAACCTCACTGTAAGTTGGGGACAAAATTCTGTGGTTATGTTGTGCAGGATTCCAAGTTGGAAAAAACACCTTGGAGGTGTTTCCTTGCTCCTACTGGTTCGATAACCTTGGTTTCATAACTGAGGGAAACTTACTGCTATGCTCATCATACCTTCCTCTTGGGGTTCCCCAACGAGCTCGATATCAACCACAAGCCAGCAGTACCGTGCTTGGGCTTAAGTTTTGTTGGATCAAACCTTTGGAGACAAGATGGTGAATTTGGCATTCGATCTCCTTTGTCTCCTCCGGGTTCATGCGGAAGGAGGCGCGGTTTGGTAGAGGTGCCACAGGAATGAGGTCACGCGATGCTCAATTCCGCGAGGAGGAGGTAGTCCATGTGGTATTTCTTCGGCAATCACATCCTTGAATTCCTGCAAAATAGCCATCAAATAGGGAGAAAATTTTGTTAAGTCATTACTTTCTAGCGCCAAGACCTTTCAAATGAGGACATAGTGCAGGATAGATGGGTTATTCCTCACTTCTCTCATCTCACTTTTGGTGGCAAGAAGAACATTCTTAGTTTTCCCACTCACGTTTGGATTTTGACCCTCACTCACTATATGGTGATTCTTTCCCTCACCACTCATCTCACAAGATGTTTTGTGGCTTGCACCCTCGCTAAAGCATTTGTGTTGTCCGTAATTATTTGGCATGGACTCATTGGTTGTAAAACACATGTCTTGTGAAGCCACTTGAAGGTATACATGTTTGTGTGGCCATCATGTAGAACACCTTTTCCATATTGCCATGGCCTACCAAGCAAAATATGGCACATGATCATGGGAACCACGTCACACTCCACCGTGTCTTTGTATGGTCCAATCGAGAATGTTACCAAGATAGTGTGCTTTATCTTCATGGAACCATTGTCATTTAGCCATTGCACATGATAGGGGTGCTTGTGTGGATGGAGGGGAGGTTTAGCTTTTTTCATAGCTTGGTGCTTGCTAGATTGTGGCAGCTCTCTCCACCAATGATGACTTTAATGGATTTCCCATTAATGACAACACTTGTTTGGAAAATGTTGGGTCTTAGATCTTCGTGATCTTGGGCTTCAGTGGTCCAAACCCTTGTGACGATAAGCAAAGGACTTGCATCATGATCACACATGATAAGCTCTTGATCATCGTCAACATATTATCTTGCGAGTGCTTCCTTGACTCGTACATCGAACTCTTCTTCACTCAAGGATTCCTCATCAACATTCTCATGGATGAACAACACCTTGGTATTGCCATGACAGAATGACTTATGTCCTTTGTCTCCACACTTGTAGATTTGTCCTTCCGACAGTGTAGAGTCATCTAATGGTTACTGATGACTGCAAGTGCACAAATAAATTGTAGCTAGTTTTGAAATAAGAGTATCAAATCCACATAAAGATATTTGGTTAAGGTCTTTAGCCCCCTCGTCGCTGTCTACCAAAGGATACTTGTAAGTCGCCTTTGATTTCAGATAAAGGGTATTTGAAAGGTTTTTGGTCGAATGCAGAATAGTAATTAAAACAAGTAAAAGAAAGAAAGTAACGAAAGTGTTTGGCAGCATGGTTGAACTCAATAAGGCTAAAGCGTTCTCAGGGGTGTAATATAGACCTCTAGCATGATATTATTAATAATAATTAGGATAACCTTCTTCTTGTGTCATGATATGTGTGGAGAGAGCTCCATAATAAGATATTCACTACAAGTCTCGTAGGAAGTCACTTTGTTGAGCCAAGAATGAGGTCACCTCTAAATAAAGAACATGATGTCTGAGAGCAATCACCCATACAGACCACCTCAATTAAGGGTCTTGATGAGTGCATATTTGCATCATTTTTTACATTATTATTTTGCATTGTAGATGTTGGATTTTGGTATTTTACGGTGTTCGCGCGCATATTTTATGTCTATTTTCACCAGGATCGGGACTGATGATGGATCTAGAGGATACAATTATTGAAGCAGTTGTACTATGGAGAAAAGGAGTCAAAAACAACGTAAATCGCTTATTTGGGAAATATTAATAATACCAGAAGAAAACCAGAAGCGAACAAAGGAGGCAGAGAGCATAATGACCAACTATACAGCGAGAGAATTTTCTCCGCCCATATAGCTCCACCAGTATAGCTGGCGCCGCCTCCGCCTCGTCAAATAGTTTCACCCCGTGCAATTGGTTCGAGGAGATGACATACAGAACACCCATAAATTGCAGAAACCTCACCTCCAGAATGCATCTAGAGGGGGAACTCATCCGCCAGGGATACATCTTCACCCTGCGCAGATCCGGGAGGCTAAGGCATCGATCTTCATCATACATCGCTACATCACAACCATCTTCATCCATCCCATCTACATCTTGTCTAGATCTTGTTGTAATTCCTATACTCGTTGTGGATTTATACGAGTACTATTCATCTATGATTGTTTTCATTATCATTGCCATGATGTTGATTGCCTCCATGTCTGAGTAGATCATTAGTTATTGGGGATATGGGGAAACCCTAGTATGATATTGAAATAAGATAAAGTCTATTATGATATTTATCGCTGTGACCATGTGTTAGATTCTCTACATCTTGATATTGAGAGAAGTCGACCTCTCAATATTTGCCTCTCGTGGGGACTTGATGGAGGGAGCTACTTGTTGGTAGACAGAGGTATGCTAGCACTTACAGTTACTATAAAGCTGTTAGCAATCCTTACGTATCAACTTGGGAAATCAAGGAAACTCACGGAACACTATCCATGCCATGGGATACGTCCTACGGTATTACATCCCTTAACATCATAGTAATTCGATTGATGTCGATTGCTGACTATTGTGGTTATGAGGATGATGTGAAAAGCGGTTGTTGCCTATTCGTCCACATTCGGAGTTCCTCCCACACATACATAGCTGAGAATGTTCATGATGATAACTTTATCTTAGATCTTTACAATACTAGTGGTGTATCCGCTACTCCCTGAGAATGCCTTTCCCTATCGCAGTTCCAATCTTTCTTTACATATGTGATACTTACTTTCTGTATTAAGTTACTTTGCTTTACTTTATTATTGCTCTTATACCCAAAACCCCAAAACACCTTTTTACACATTACTTGCATTTTACATTGTTACTTAGAACTTTATCTACCATTTCTATAACATTATTTATTTCAAGAATTATTAGACTTCAGACTCCTGCTCCCTGTGGGATCAATATCTTTATTTCAAAACTAGCTACAAACGGTCTGTGCACTTGCAGTCATCAAGCTATTTTCTGGTGCCGTTGCCGGGGAGCTAAGTGTTGTAGGTCTTTTAGTTTTTGCTTATTTATTTTTGTATTGCTAAATTTTGTTTTGAGTTACAGGTTTCCACCAACATGATGGAGTTTGAGCATATGATTAGTTCTAACCCACTCAACCACTTTGGGAAGCCCTATGATATTTATAAAAGAGACAACTCCAATGAGAAGACAAGGGGGTTTGAAATAAATCCTCTACTACTTAGTATTCTACATAAGAAGCAATTTACTGGAGATGAAGAAGATCCTAATCCATATGAGCATATTGCATGTTTTAAAGATATATGTGGCACTTTTCTATTGACGGGATATACTGCCGATGAGGTAAGGGTTAAACTTTTTAGTCAAACTTTGACAAGTACAGCTCTCCCATGGTATAGATCTCAACCACCTGAAGCCACTACTACTTGGGATAATTTAGCTTGTGAATTTCTATCAAAATATTACCCATTATCAAAATATTTTGGAATCAAGCATCTTCTAATGACTTGGAAGAATCGTTCTAATGAAGGACTAGTAAGATCTTATATTAGATTTAAAGATTTACTACGACTATGTCCTCATCATGATTTGTCTGAATGGTATTTACTACATATCTTTTATGGCGGTTTAATTGAACCTGATAAAATTGAACTAGACTCTTTCGCGGAAGGAGCCTTTATGAATCTTCCTATACCTAAAGCTTGGGCTTTACTTAATAGAATTCGTGACCATAGAGTTTCATGGAATTTTGGTCTATGAAGTGAAGGATGCATAGAAATAGAGAATGATTGTATTCATGATTATAATAAAAAAAGGCTATGTGAAAGAATTGTCTAAAGAGCTTTATCTGGATTCAAATCTTGTGTTGCAAGTTGTTAAAGCTTTTACAAAACATATTAAAGCTCCAAAGGAGGGTCCAGTCAAGTATGATCCACCACCTGAACCAGAGAAGATAAAGCAACACTTGCCTCCGTAGAACCAATATATGAAGTTCCTTTCCCTAACACTACACAAAGCATATTTTTGAATATGAACAGGTCAAAGCAGTATAGGAAAAGAGGAAAGAGGAAAGTGTGCCAGAAGTCAAGGAACATCTTAAGGAAAACAAAGATGAAGAGGTAACCAAGGAAGCAATTATGGCTATGTACTCACACTGTAACATAGTTGAACTTGATGTAGAGACTTCCATATTGGTTGAAGGTAAAACAAGGTAAAAGATGTGGGTAAGCCTATCCTTCCCTGCATATTTAAAGAAACCTCTCATAATGGTTTATGTGATCTTGGCACCAAAGTTAATGTTATATCTTATGATTTCTACCTAGAAATAAAAGAAGAAATAGAACCGGCTACAATTGAGAATACTGACATAACAATTATGTTAGCCAATAAAAATCTTAGAATTCCAATGGGAGTAGTTGACAAAGCAACTGTCACAATTGGCAACAAAAAAATTCCTATTGATTTTGTAGTTATTGATATGCCAGCTAACACTTTTTGTCCTATTATATTTGGAAGAAGATTTTTGGGTGATATAGGTGCCTATGTTAACTTCAAGAAGGACATTCTGACTCTTAATCATGGGGGAACGGAAAATAAATTCCATTTTTCCAAATTTAAATACAAGCCTCCACAAGCACAAGAAGAAGAGGAAGAGAGAACCATTGAGGAAATGGCAGCTCTTATCTTTTGTAATGGAGAAGAAGAAATAAATGAAGATCTAAATTATGAAGAAATAGTTATGGAGGACAAGTCCTTAGAAGAACTAGAAGATGAATTTGATTCACTTTCTATTTTGGTACCTCCAACTGATGAGGCTTTTGAAGAGCCAGAAAAGAGAGGGGACAAGGAACTACCACCCCCAGAGTTGAACATTCTACCCGATAATCTCAAATACAGGTTTTTAGATGATACCAATAAATTTCCTATTATTATTAGTGCTAAACTTTCAGGAGAAGAAGAAGAAGAACTCATGAGGATACTTAATAAGCATCGCCAAGCCTTTGGGTACTCAATGGATGACCTGAAGGGCATTAGTCCAATCATAGCTGTCCACCGAATATTCATGGAAGAAGGTGCTAAACCAGTTGCAGAATTTAATAGAAGATTGAAGCCTGAAATGAAAGAAGTGGCAAGAAAAGAAATTGTACGCCTACTGGACACAAGTACAATTTATCATGTTAAAGAGAGTGATTGGGTAAGTCATATACATTGTGTTCCTAAGAAGGGAGGTTTTACTGTTGTTCCTAATGAAAACAATGAACTAATACCTACTAGAACTATTGTTGGGCACAGGATGTGCATAGATTCCAGGAAATTGAATAAAGAAACTAGGAAAGATCACTATCCATTACCATTCATAGATCAAACTTTAGAAAGGATAGCAAACCATACTCATTTTTTTACTTGGATGGATATTCTGGTTTCTCTCAAATAGTTGTTCATCCGGATGACCAACTTAAAACAACTTTCATAAGTCCTTATGGTTTACAAGCTTACCGACGTATGCCTTTTGGTCTATGTAATGCCCCATCTACTTTTCAACGATGTATGACTGCTATTTTTGCTGATTTCATAGAACTTATAATGGAAGTATTGATGGATGACTTTTCTGTCTATGGAACTTCATTTAGTAGTTTCTTGGATAATCTCAAGAAAGTTTTGCAGCGTTGTGCAGAAACTAATCTTGTTCTAAATTGGGAGAAGTGCCACTTTATGGTCAGAGAAGGTATAGTCCTAGGAAACAAAGTATCAGGTAAGGGAATTGAAGTGGATAGAGCTAAGGTTGAAGCAATAGAGAGAATGCCACCACCTAGGGATATTAAAGGTATAAGAAGTTTTCTTGGTCATGTGGGTTTTTACAAAAGGTTTATTAGAAATTTCTCAAGGATATCTAAACCTCTGACTAACCTCTTGCAAAAGGGAATGCGATTTAATTTTGATGATAAGTGTCTTGAAGCCTTTGATAAACTTAAGAATGCTCTAACTCGTGCTCCCATCATTAAACCACCTATTTGGGATACGACCTTTGACTTAATATGTGAAGCTAGCGATGATGTTGTAGGAGTGACTCTTGGACAACATATTGGTCGAAGATTTAATATTATACATCATGCTAGTAGAACTCTCAATGGTGCCCAAAATAATTACCCTAAGGAAGAAAAGGAACTGTTTGCTGTATTTTTCTCTTGTGATAAATTTCGTTCTTATATAGTTGATGCAAAGGTGAGAGTTCATGTGGATCGTGATGGCTTATAAGAACTCCTTGAGAGGAAAGAACATAAGTCCATCGTATTCTTTCACTTCAAGAATTTGAGTTGCAGATTATGCAGAGGCAAGAAATAAAGATGTTAGATGTAGTGTACATGTTTGCCCAGGAGGACACCAATCTTATTGAGAAGAACTTTAGTCCTGGTGATTTTCGTTTACGAAAATTATTTGATGAACCAATGCCAATTCCTCGAAGAGAGAAGGAGTCCTTGTTTTGGGAGGAACTTTTCATCCCCGATTAAGCAAGTGGTAAGTCCAAAGTAATTGTTCTTACCCAAATAAGTGATTTATTTTCACAATTTTTACTCTTGAAATTTCTATTTTTGAATTCCTTGTGTTTTTCTGAAGTTTTAGAGGGGTTTTACCAACTATACGGGCGGAGCTATACGATCGGGGCGGGAGCTCCCGTCGTATAGTTGGTCGTTAAACTCTCTGTATCATCTTCGTGAAATTATTTTCGATATTTGAGCCTATACGGTCGCAACTATACGACCGGAGCAAAAATTCCAGCCGTATAGTTGGTCGTTAAACTCTCAGATGGTTTTGTTTTTTGGTGCCGATATCTATACGGCCGCAACTATATGACCGGAGCAAAAATTCTGGCCGTATAGTTGGTCGTTAAACTCCCAGACACTTTTGATTTTTGGTGTTTGAAACTATACGGTCACAACTATACGACCGGAACAAAAATTCCGGCCGTATAGTTTGTCGTTGCACTCTCAGACACTTTTTGTTCAATTGTTATTTTTACATAAAAAACATTATTGTCAGTTCCAAGTCGTGATTTAATCGACCTGGACTCGAGATATTTGGAAATATCTGCCCGGAACCAACTATACCGTCGGACCTATACGTGTCGCGCCCATATAGTTGGTCGTTACGTGGCAGGTTACTTTCAAATCTGTGATTTATTTTTCTGTTCCATATGTATTCTTTTCTTGGACGACAATTTGGCGTTTCTCACGAGTTTTACCAACCTCAGACCCCTCTTATATACTGCCATTGTCTATCTCTCTAATCGCAATCTATAGAACCAATCTACCTCTTATTTGGCGGGAGGGCTCTCAACCAAGGGATAGAAGTCAAGAAGAAGGGCTCCCATGGAGATCGGGAGCAACCATGACCAAGGCAAGGAGATCGAGACCATCCCTATAGTGTTCCTTGACGCTGACCATGGATGTTGGAAGAGGGACTTGAAGGCCCTAGAGCTGAAGATTGAGGAATTGGACAAGGAGAATCCAGGGACACCCAAACACCTTCGATTATTGCGACTTTATCTTGATAAACTTGATGAAGATATCAAGCGGACAACCAAAGCAGGTTTTGCCATGAGTCTTAAGGCGCTACAAACACTCCAAGATAACAATGAGTTCATTAAGGAACAAGTGAAAGTACTAGAGAGGAATAATCTTTTCTACAAGCTGCGTGTTAAGGAATTAGAAGTTGTCAATCAATCCCTCTACCTCAAGCTGGCCCATGAGGAGAAGATACCACATGCCATGGCGCCCCAGTGATCTACAACAATCACGGTATCAAACAATCGCAAGGGATTATTTGATCCCGCCCAACTTCATTCAAAGCTTGGGGAGATCTTTAAGACCTTGTAATCTATCTTATAAGTTTTTATTCCTGCATTAGTTCAAACTAGAAATAAAGTTTGCATCATGAGAATTCCTTTTAGGAATAGTCGATCCCTTTTATGAAATTCCAAGTTTATTATAGTATATGGAGCAATATTGAGTTTGTGTTTGCTTTATTGATATATGAATGGCTTGAGTATGATTTTACTTGCACTTGATCATAGCAATAGGAGTCTTCCACACCATTGGTATTAATGGAACACATAAAGATAATTTGGTCAATATGTTGTAAGTTTACGGTTTGATTCACAAAGAAAAATTATCTATACAATCAAGTTGAAAAAAATAAAACCTTGAACCAAGGAAAATGAAATACTATATAAATAGAGTGAGAACAAGTCGTGGTAGAATCTCAAGTCATAAGAATGCTTCATATATAGTTGGAATTTGATAATTGAGATCGTTGAACTTTGAATTCCTACATGAAGTGGAATATATGGCTAGCTCCTTTGCACAACACTTAAAACAAAAGTGTGAGAAAATAAGAAAATGTGCAAAAGAAAAGAAAAAGAAAATAAGAAAAGAGCGAATGTGCAAAGAGCAAATAGGCATATTCCACTATATTGGCCTACCCTCTTTGAGTCTTCTTCTTCCTAGAATCTCGGGGCGAGATTCCTGTTTAGTGGGGGAGAGTTGTAGCATCCCAATTGTCTAACAATTGTAATGCTACTTGGTCCAGTAAGATATTGGCTACTTCATATATATAATTGTTGCATCATAATTATATCATGCTCATGTCATCATGCCACCTTGCATTTGAGAATCATATAAAACCCCTTTTCTTTTGGTTCTTCTCTCACATGCATTATTAATTGTATTTGCCTCTTGATATTGTATTTGGTTATTGATATATTGTCTAAATGCCCAAGTTGAGTTGGGGGAATATCTTTTATTCACCTCCATTATCTTTTTCTTTTCACCACTTTATAATTCCACCATCCTACTAGTCCATGAGCCTACAATTCTTTTTATTTTGATTTTATCCTAGCTCATGTGGTGGGGTGGATCTAATCCTACTTATCCTTTGCTTGGCTTTTATTCCACTTATGGGAAATGCATAAGAATAATGCCATCATGTTATTATTGTTTTCACAAAATAAATCATGGCATTATTATTTTTGCATGGGCCATGCAAAAGTACCACCACCTTTAGCCATTTGGGTTTCTTTTGGATTTAGTGATTCTTTTCTTTGTGTATCATCACCATCTTTACCACTCCTTTACTCTCATCCACATCTATTATTTCAATTATCTCCATTCATGTTCTATATGAGGGGTTCTTCTCATACATCTTTCTTTCTCTTTTTCTTGTTTATTCCTCCACCTCATCTCATGTTAGGTCCAAGGCCTCATTATTTTTCCCCATGGTTTGATCTCATAAACAATTTCAAAATAAACCTAAAACCCTAATCCACACCTAACCTAGCTCTCTCTCTCTCTAATTTTCTCCTAACCCTAGTTCTACTAAACCCTAAGCCTCCTCTCACCACTCTCTCTTACTCTCTCTCTCTCTAGCATGATCTCCATGCCCAAGCCTCTCTCTCCCTGGCCCACCTCAGCTAACCCTAACCCTCTATCTAACCTAAACAAACCCTAACCCGAGGCTACCATCTACCTAGCCCGAGCTACCCCCTCTCCTTTCTCTCCTCTCTCTACCGCGTGCTAGCCCCACCCTGCAGCCACCACGCCGTCCCTGGTCCACCTGCAGCCACCCCCTGCCGTGCCTACCTGCTCCCAGCTCGAGCCAGCACGTGAGGAGGAAGAAAAGGTGGCACCCGAGGCCAGTTTATCTACCCCCTGCCACGGCTGCCCCTCCTCTCTCTCTCTCTCGATTTCCCTCGCCCACACGACTCACCTGGCTCGCCCAGATCTACCCCGAGCCTGCCCTCCTCTCCTCCTTCTTCCTCTCCGCCACCAGCACCTGCCGCCGGTCGCCGCCAGCACCACATCGCCCCCGTCGTTCCAGCCGGTCAGCACGACGTGGAGGTGGCCTGGGCGACCGAGAAGACCCCACTGCATCGCCCTACACGCGCTGACGAGGACGAGAAGCCCCAGATGCACTAGTACCGCGCCGACCCGTCGAAACCCTAGCCCGCCAGAGCGTCTGCGTCGTCGTCGATCCGCTGCGCTTCTCCCCGATCTGACCCCACCAGCCAACCCGCGGTGAGCCTCTCTCCCTCCCTGACATGCTCCGCCTCGCTGTCGCTGTCTAGCGCCGCTGCTCTTTCCGTCGAACGGTCTCAGTGCGTCGCCGCTCGCCGTCGTTTGCAACCTCCCCGCGCCGCACAGAGCCTTAGCTAGGCCCCAAACCCCCTCTTAATAGCTCCCTTACCCTACCGCACTGGCTAGCCCCCTCAGCGCGGCCGCCCGTGACCTGGGTTCGACTCCCCGCCCTGCGCCGCGCGTCGTTTTCCTGTCAGACCAAGGAGAAGAAGAACAGTACTAGGGCCTGTGGTAGTTTTAGAAAAGCCCCCTCTTTTTATTTTCGCTCTCAACCCGTGGTACCTCGTGGCCCACTAGTCAGCCGCTCTGGCAATCTTGCCGAAAACCCCCCAGATTTCTCCAGCCGTAACCCGCGCTCTAGCTCTAGCCCCACCTGTCAGTCGCTGCAGTCCCCCACCCCTGGCACGTGGGCGGTAGCCGCTGGGCCCGCTTGTCAACCGCGTGGGCTAGCCAGAGCCGCGGTACAAAAAGGTTTTCTGCGCGCGTGGCCCCAGTCCGCTTGGTCCCACCCGTTAGTGACTATGGCTGGGACGGGCTGAGTAAGAAAAGTATTTCCTGTGCCTGTTTTAATTAAACCTTTTCAAAATTTGTTTTTAAATTCAAATTCAATTCAGATTCAAATAACTTTTCAAATATAAATCCAAATAATACAAGTAATATATGTTTTGGAATCAGAAAAATGGGAGGAATTCAAATATGCCATTCAAAATAATGTTTGAGCACTTTAAAATTTCGAGATGATTAAAATTACAATAAAATGTCCTTTTCCTTAATTAATTAATAACTTTAATTCTATAACTCCAAATTAGGCAAATAATATGTCTAAATCGGTCAGCGCGACGAGCTCGTTCTATCTATGCAGTCCTTGTTCTGAATTGAAGCATGCATCATGTTGTTATTTAAAATCTGAACTGTTTATGATAATAAAACTTGGTTAAATAAATAATAAAATGCTTTATCTCTTGTATCCACACCTCACCTTTGCCATGCTACTTTAATGCCATGCAAATTGTGCATCATTCATCATGGTATGCTTGTCGCATTTTAATTCATATGCTTGTGTACTTTATTTATGTTGGCCCTTGTTTGTTTGGTTCTTCTTCGAATAGACGCCCAGCAGGAGAATTATCAGGAATCACAGGAGTACTACCCAGATCCATCTCTCGCTTCAACTGAGCTGCCAGGCAAGCACTACCACATGCTTGCATACATACAGTACCTATTGCCTCTATCTTATTCTTCCATCATTGAGTCGCAAATGCATTAAATTGAATCCCAAGTACTGCATAGCCTTTACTTTTAAACCCCACCGAAGCTTGTTCCTCCATCCCATGAGCCATTACTACAGGAGTTGTTTGAGTCATGCGAGTCGTAGAAAAGCATGTGTAGGGTAGGTGAGTGTCTGATGAATCATGAGGTACCTAAACAACTTAACCTGAGTAGTAATGGGATAACTAACGAAAGAGGCACCGGTGAGCAATATCTTCTAATTGGTTTTTTTTATGCTCACTTGTGTCGCGTAGGACCCCAAGTACTTGATTCCTGTTCCTTGTTTATTCGCACTATCCACATCCGGGAGGCCTTATGGACCCCCCCTGAGCCAGAGCTTGATTCATTCTTATTTATTGGGGCCACAAAGTAGTTTGGGGCTTTATTACTATCCTGTACTTATGCCATGTTACTGCTTTATTAAGATTGTGCGTGGAGCACCTGTACTGTTTTGGATCGTGGAATGTTTTCGCGGTATCGACAAGCCCAGTCACATTTTCGGGTTCCCCGTCGTTTACAGCCATTGACACAAACCTTGGGTCCGTCTCGGAGCCAGCCAACTTCGTCGCGGGTAGCTTAATGGGGTGGCCCCCTGAAATATTTCTGAATCCTGTGATTGCTTTGCCGTGAATGCCTCGTTGGGTTTTGATTTGGTTTTTCCGAGGTTGATCGAGTGTGTGTTGCTATTCGTGCACCCCTGCAGGGTAAATCTTTCTGAAAGCCGTTTCCGCGGTTATGGACGACTTGGAGCACAGTTTCTCGATCATAGACAAGTATAACTAAAGTACCGCTTTAATTTGACCAAGTACTTGACTAGTAAATAGTGCAATACTCATGGAATGGTTAATAAAACTGCCAACGGATGATGGGGGTTGTTCGTCCGCTTCCTCGTTGGTAAGCGAGGAGGAGGATGGATCTGTTAATTATACTGTTATAACCGTCGTTCTTAATTCACGGACATCCGTCCATCATTGGTTGGGCGGATGGTTAGCGAGTATCTGTAGAATTGTTAGGTATTATCTTTTGCTGCAATTGCGTCACCCCAGGTTGTGTCCCCTTTAGCGGCATAAAGACTTGCTGAGTACCCATAGGGTCTCACACGATAAATTGTTTGATTCAGATGAACAGGTGTACCCGCAAGATGGATACTGGGTGGAAGAGACAGATGATGTTGGCAACGATCGTTCGGTGTAGAGATTCTGGGAACGGGGATCCGTGAGATCTGTGGGCGGGATGTGTTTATTTATGGGGCATCTTATGCCAATTTGCTTCTTATCCGTACTCGGATCGTGTTTCCGCTTCCGCCTGATACTCTGATGTGTGATGTATGAGGAGCTATCCTAAATTATTATATCTATCTAGGACATTTGGATCTTGCCGTATGGCGTTGCAATACTTCTATTTCTTTTAGATGGAATGGCTCTAAGGACTGTTGTATGTGGCTTGCATACATACTCATTTGTGTATGTAGTTGATCCCTTCGCCTGCCGATTACGCCGCTCGTTCTTGTTCCGTTGTCTGAAAGTGGTTAGGACGGCCGAAAGGTCTACCGTGAGTGGCCCTGGGCCCCACCATACTATTTTAACCACTTTCGTTCATCCAGGCATGTAACTAAGAGCGTAATTCACCGAGGTAGTTACAATTGGTATCAGATCCATCCCGCCCTTCAGGGTCTCAGCCAAAATGGTCGTTGTCAGTCTAGCAAATATTTTGGTAGTTATGTATACTAGGGAAAAACAAAACGTGAGAGTAGGACTGCTTCCATTTTTCTTCTTACCCACCCACCCACCCTTTTCTGGTAAGGAAGTGTAACATTTTCAATCCTCTTCTAAAATTCAAACTAGGATTCACATATTCTGGGTTCCGTAGTACCATAGGTTGTGTGTGTGTGTGTGTGAATTCTTTGTCTATCTGTTGCATCCAAATGTTATCACTATCTTCCTTTTGGTTATCAACTGTTGGTACATTCCATACCGACAGGCCTTTGTAAACCAACGCAATCTATGCTGATTCGTTGTACACCGATGCGATCTATCTTACTCTTTTATCCGACATTATCTTGTTGGGTGTTCTTTTCGTAGTTACCAATCTTTAGGTTCATCTTTAGAAGAAGGTATTGGGATATGTGTTTTACCGATTCATGTGCGGAGTAATGATTTGAGTGCGGGATGGAGTCGCGACCATACCACTACTTTTATCATTTGCTTTTGTATATTGAACTAGTAGAGTTACTAATCTTGATTCGTTAAGTGGTTTTGCACATATAGTGGTATTTTAATGCCAAAATTTGTGGAAAATTTTTCTTTGTTAGTTGTGTACCACACTCCTTGTTCAGTCGTGTGCGTTATGCTTAGTACCTTCTAGTTGCCTTGAACTTTGTTGATATTTTAATATCATGTCGGTGAATTGCATCCTTTAATCTTGGTTAATCCCATTTTGGTACTATTTTGGATTATTATCGTTCTCCATTATAGTACTGACTTGTGTTTTATATCAATCACAGGATGGCACCACCACGCCGTTCTGAGGAGGACATACCACCCGAACTTGGGGCTGCTTTGGCAAGTATTGCAAATGCTTTGGGCACTATGCAGCAGAACCAGCAGCGCTTCGAGGAAAGCGTGAGGAGGAATGAGTTTGCTCCGCTACCTCCACCTCCCAAGCGAGGAGACATCAAGAGTTTTCTCAAGTTCAACCCACGCCAATTTGAGGTGTCTGATCAGCCACTTGATGCGGATGATTGGCTGCGTGAAGTGTCAAGGTTGCTGATGACTGCGGATGTTCCCGAGCAAGAATGGGTCAAATGTGCCACTCACCTTCTGAAGGGAGACACAGCTCTCTGGTGGGAAAATTACCTCAAGGCAGATCTTTCTGGTTTTCAGCCTACTTGGGAGCGGTTCACTGCTGCTTTCAAAGAGCAATATCTGTCAGAAATTGTCATGGAAAGGATGAAGGAAGTGTTTCTCAACCTCAAGCAGGGCACTGACAATGTCAACACCTACATCAGAAACTTCATGAACCTTTCTCGTTATGGTGGCGATGAGATCTCTGATGACAAGAAGAAGCAAAAGAGGTTTCGGCAAGGCCTCAATGCTTCCATCAAATATGCAATCACTCATGCAAGGCCAGCATCTTTTCTGGAACTTCAACACACAGCTCTGCAGGAAGAAGCAAGTAGGCAAGTGTTTGAGGAGTCAAAGAAACACAGCCGTGATACAGCAAGCTCTTCTGCTATGACAGCTCCTTCTAAGCGTCATGTCTGGGTTCCTAACACCCCACCGTCGCTCCCTGCTCCACCAAGACCGTCAAGCTACGCACCAAGGCCACCAAACTCCTTCACTGTGGCTCCCAGGGGCTACAACCACAACTACCCTGGAGCGCCTGGCGGAGTCCCTGGCTACGTTGCTCCACGTCCACCTGGTGCTTGCTATACTTGTGGAAACACTGGGCATCAGCACTGGAATTGTCCAATGGACAACAAAGCTCTTCCACCACCACCTCCAAGACCTGCGGCAAGTGCTCCTATGATTCGTGCACCTCCACCTCGGGCTCTCAACATCAACACCAAGCCTGGGTCGACGGTTGCTCGTGCCAACTGTGTCAACGTCGCTCAAGCTGAGCATGCACCTGGAGTTGTCATGGGTATGCTTCCTGTTAACTCAGTTCTTGCACGAGTTTTGTTTGATTCTGGTGCTTCACATTCTTTCGTTTCTCACAAATTTGCAAATGAGCATGAGCTTGTTATAGACCAGCTGGATAAAAAGTTAATGGTTCTTTCTCCCGGGGCAAGATTGTTATCTACTAATATCAGCCATGGCAATCAAATTGAGATTGGTGGTTCTTCATTTCCGGCTTCCTTAATTGTTCTGGGAAATTCTGATATTGATGTTATCTTGGGCATGGATTGGTTAACAGCAAATGCAGCTGTGATTGATTGTGCTGAACGTTCGGTTTCTTTGAAAATTCCTGAAGGCCATATAGTCTATTCTCGCAATCTGACTCTTGCAATTCAGCTTTATTCTTTGGCGGCTCTGAATGATGATGCTATGGAAGGTATTCAGAGTGTTCCTGTAGTCTGTGAATTTCCAGATGTCTTTCCTGAAGAGTTGCCAGGTATGCCTTCGGATCGTGAGGTTGAGTTTGTCATTGAACTTGAACCTGGCACCGCTCCTATTTCCAAGCGGCCTTATAAAATGGGTCCTGCTGAGTTGGCTGAACTCAAACGTCAGTTGGATGAACAAGAGAAGTTGGGGTTCATTCAGCACAGTACTTCTTCTTGGGGTAGTCCAACCATCTTTGTGAAGAAGCGAGACAAGACTGATAGACTTTGTGTTGACTATCGGGCACTCAATGCTAAAACAATCAAGAATAAATATCCCCTTCCACGGATTAATGATCTCTTCGATCAGCTAGCTAGAGATGTGGTATTCTCTAAGCTTGATTTGAGAAGTGGTTATCATCAAATCAAGATTCGCAAGGAAGATGTTCCTAAAACAGCTTTCACCACCCGTTATGGCCTGTATGAGTACACGGTCATGTCTTTCGGCCTCACCAACGCACCTGCCACCTTCTCGAGGCTTATGAACTCGGTTTTCATGGAGTATCTTGATAAGTTCATTGTGGTCTATCTGGATGACATTCTAGTCTATTCTAAGTCAAAAGAAGAACATGAAGAGCACCTTCGGTGTGTCCTAAACAAGCTTCGTGAGAACCGCCTGTATGCAAAGTTCTCCAAGTGTGAATTCTGGCTGCCTCAAGTCACCTACCTTGGTCACGTCATCTCTGCCAAGGGAATCGCCGTGACCCAGAAACTATTAAGACAATTATGGATTGGCTTCCACCCATAAATGTCAAAGAAGTCTGGAGTTTCCTTGGTTTGGCCAGTTACTACCGTCGCTTCGTTCAAAATTTCTCAAAGATTGCGAAGCCTCTTACCGATCTCCTCAAGAAAGGCAAGAAATATCTTTGGACTCCTGCATGTCAAGCAAGCTTTGAAACACTCAAAGAGAAGCTCACTTCCACACCAGTCTTGGTTCCTCCAGATACATCAAAGCCTTTCCAAATATTCTGTGATGCTTCATTGCAAGGATTGGGTGCGGTCCTTATGCAAGAAAAGCAAGTTGTTTCTTATGCCTCTTGACAGTTGAAGACGCATGAGATCAACTATCCTACACATGACCTCGAACTCGCAGCAGTTGTCTTTGCTTTGAAAGTATGGAGGCATTACTTGCTTGGCAACCGTGGTGAGATCTTTTCTGATCACAAGTGTCTGAAGTATATCTTCACACAGCCTGATCTCAACCTTCGTCAGAGGAGGTGGATTGAAACAATCAATGATTTTGATTTGACCATCAACTACACCCCGGGCAAAGCCAATGTCATGGCAGATGCTCTCAGCCGAAAAGCTTATGTCAACAATCTCATGGTGGAAGAACAACAGCCTCTCTTGTGCGAGGAATTCCGCAAGCTCAACCTTGAAATTGTGGATCAAGGGTATCTTCTGAACCTTCTAGCAACACCTCTTTTGGAAGAAAAGGTCCGTTCCATTCAGCTTGGTGATCCTTATACTAAAAAGATCATCTCCAACATTCAACTTCCGAAGTATGAGTCTTTCCACGTCGACAACCAAGGCACTCTTTTCTTTGAACACCGGATGTTTGTTCCGAACTACCCGGGTCTAAGAAAGCAAGTTCTCAAGGAGGCGCATGATTCTGTTCTTTCTATCCACCCTGGCAGCACTAAGATGTACATGGACTTGAAAACACAATATTGGTGGCCTGGTTTGAAACGATATTGTGCCAAGTATGTCTCGGAATGTGATGTTTGTCGCAGAGTTAAAGCTGTCCATCAGAAACCTTCCGGTCTTCTACAGCCATTGAAGCCTCTGGAATGGAAATGGGAGAAAGTAGAGATGGACTTCATCACTGGTTTTCCAAGGTCGCAGAAGGGCACCAATGCAATCTTTGTTGTCATTGACAGGCTTTCCAAAGTAGCTCACTTCTTTCCAGTCAAGGAAACAATTTCTGCAATTCAGTTGGCTGAGCTCTATATCAACAGAATTGTCTCTTTGTATGGAGTTCCTCTTGAGATCAGTTCAGACCGTGGAAGCATCTTCACTTCCAAGTTCTGGGGAAGTTTCCAAAATGCTTTGGGAACAAAACTAAACTTCAGCACAGCTTACCACCCTCAGTCGCAAGGACAAGTTGAAAGGATCAATCAGATTCTGGAAGATATGCTCCGTGCTTGTGTTATCTCTTTTGGCATGAAGTGGGAAGAATGTCTTCCTTATGCTGAATTCTCTTACAACAACAGCTTCCAGAAAAGTCTAAAGATGGCACCATTTGAGGCTCTCTATGGTCGCAAATGCAGAACTCCGATTGGTTGGTCGGGCGCAGGTGAAAGAATATTGTTTGGCCCCGACATTGTAACTCAAGCGGAGGAGAAAGTTCACATCATTCTTGAAAATCTGAAGATTGCTCAAAGTCGTCAGAAGAGCAATTATGACAGAAAGCACACGGACATGGAGTATGTCCCTGGTGATCTCGTTTACCTTCGTGTCACTCCCATGAGAGGCACGCACCGCTTTGGTATCAAAGGAAAGCTGGCTCCTAGATACATCGGTGCTTTCAAAATTCGTGGAAGAAGAGGAGAAGTTGCATATGCTCTTGAGCTCCCTGAACAACTCAAAGTCCATGATGTTTTCCACATCTCTCAACTCAAGAAGTGCTTCAAGGATCCCGGAGGACCGTGGACCATGAACTCATCAATCTCCAAGAAGACCTTTCTTATCAAGAACACCCCACAAAAATTCTTGAAGTCGCAGAAAGAAGGACTCGCAACAAGTCCATCAAGTTCTGCAAGGTGCAGTGGTCGCACCATTCCGTTGATGAAGCCATCTGGGAACGTGAAGATGAGCTCCGTGCCAAGTAGCCTACCCTCTTTGAGTCTTCTTCTTCCTAGAATCTCGGGGCGAGATTCCTGTTTAGTGGGGGAGAGTTGTAGCATCCCAATTGTCTAACAATTGTAATGCTACTTGGTCCAGTAAGATATTGGCTACTTCATATATATAATTGTTGCATCATAATTATATCATGCTCATGTCATCATGCCACCTTGCATTTGAGAATCATATAAAACCCCTTTTCTTTTGGTTCTTCTCTCACATGCGTTATTAATTGTATTTGCCTCTTGATATTGTATTTGGTTATTGATAATGCATTATTAATTGTATTTGCCTCTTGATATTGTATTTGGTTATTGATATATTGTCTAAATGCCCAAGTTGAGTTGGGGGCATATCTTTTATTCACCTCCATTATCTTTTTCTTTTCACCACTTTATAATTCCACCATCCTACTAGTCCATGAGCCTGCAATTCTTTTTCTTTTGATTTTATCCTAGCTCATGTGGTGGGGTGGATCTAATCCTACTTATCCTTTGCTTGGCTTTTATTCCACTTATGGGAAATGCATAAGAATAATGCCATCATGTTATTATTGTTTTCACAAAATAAATCATGGCATTATTATTTTTGCATGGGCCATGCAAAAGTACCACCACCTTTAGCCATTTGGTTTTCTTTTGGATTTAGTGATTCTTTTCTTTGTGTATCATCACCATCTTTACCACTCCTTTACTCTCATCCACATCTATTATTTCAATTATCTCCATTCATGTTCTATATGAGGGGTTCTTCTCATACATCTTTCTTTCTCTTTTTCTTGTTTATTCCTCCACCTCATCTCATGTTAGGTCCAAGGCCTCATTTTTTCCCCCTCGGTTTGATCTCATAAACAATTTCAAAATAAACCTAAAACCCTAATCTACACCTAACCTAGCTCTCTCTCTCTCTCTAATTTTCTCCTAACCCTAGTTCTACTAAACCCTAAGCCTCCTCTCACCACTCTCTCTTACTCTCTCTCTCTAGCATGATCTCCATGCCCAAGCCTCTCTCTCCCTGGCCCACCTCAGCTAACCCTAACCCTCTATCTAACCTAAACAAACCCTAACCCGAGGCCACCATCTACCTAGCCCGAGCTACCCCCTCTCCTTTCTCTCTTCTCTCTACCACGTGCTAGCCCCACCCTGCAGCTACCACGCCATCCCTGGTCCACCTGCAGCCACCCCCTGCCGTGCCTACCTGCTCCCAGCTCGAGCCAGCACATGAGGAGGAAGAAAAGGTGGCACCCGAGGCCACTTTATCTACCCCCTGCCACGGCTGCCCCTCCTCTCTCTCTCTCTCTCTCGATTTCCCTCGCCCACACGACTCACCTGGCTCGCCCAGATCTGCCCCGAGCCTGCCCTCCTCTCCTCCTTCTTCCTCTCCGCCACTAGCACCTGCCGCCAGTCGCAGCCAGCACCACATCGCCCCCGTCATTCCAGCCGGTTTAGCGCGACGTGGAGGTGGCCTGGGCGACTGAGAAGACCCCACTGCATCGCCCTGCATGCGCCAACGAGGACGACAAGCCCCAGATGCGCCAGTACCGCGCCGACCCGTCGAAACCCTAGCCCGCCAGAGCGTCTGCGTCATCGTCGATCTGCCGCGCTTCTCCCCGATCTGACCCCACCAGCCAACCCGCGGTGAGCCTCTCTCCCTCCCTGACATGCTCCGCCTCGCTGTCGCCGTCTAGCGCCGCCGCTCTTTCCGTCGAACGGTCTCAGTGCGTCGCCGCTCGCCGTCGTCTGCAACCTCCCTGCGCCGCACAGAGCCTTAGCTAGGCCCCAAACCCCCTCCTAACAGCTCCCTTAGCCTACCGCACTGGCTAGCCCCCTCAGCGCGGCCGCCCGCGACCTGGGTTCGACTCCACGCCCCGCGCCGCGCGCCGTTTTTCCGTCAGACCGAGGAGAAGAAGAACAGTACCAGGGCCTGTGGTAGTTTTACAAAAGCCCCCTCTTTTTATTTTCACTCTCAACCCGCGGTACCTCGTGGCCCACTAGTCAGCCGCTCTGGCAATCTTGCCGAAAACCCCCCAGATTTCTCCGGCCGTAACCCGTGCTCCAGCTCTAGCCCCACCTGTCAGTCGCTGCAGTCCCCCACCCCTAGCACGTGGGTCGTAGCCGCTGGGCCCGCTTGTCAACCACGTGGGCTAGCTAGAGCCGCGGTAGAAAAAGGTTTTCTGCGCACGTGGCCCCAGTCCGCTTGGTCCCACCCGTCAGTGACTATGGCTGGGACGGGCTGAGTAAGAAAAGTATTTCCTGTGCCTGTTTTAATTAAACCTTTTCAAAATTTGTTTTTAAATTCAAATTCAATTCAGATTCAAATAACTTTTCAAATATAAATCCAAATAATACAAGTAATATATGTTTTGGAATCAGAAAAATGCGAGGAATTCAAATATGCCATTCAAAATAATGTTTGAGCACTTTAAAATTTCGAGATGATTAAAATTACAATAAAATGTCCTTTTCCTTAATTAATTAATAACTTTAATTCTATAACTCCAAATTAGGCAAATAATATGTCTAAATCGGTCAGCGCGACGAGCCCGTTCTATCTATGCAGTCCTTGTTCTGAATTGAAGCATGCATCATGTTGTTATTTAAAATCTGAACTGTTTATGATAATAAAACTTGGTTAAATAAATAATAAAATGCTTTATCTCTTGTATCCACACCTCACCTTTGCCATGCTACTTTAATGCCATGCAAATTGTGCATCATTCATCATGGCATGCTTGTTTGCTTGTCGCATTTTAATTCATATGCTTGTGTACTTTATTTATGTTGGCCCTTGTTTGTTTGGTTCTTCTTCGAATAGACGCCCAGCAGGAGAATTATCAGGAATCACAGGAGTACTACCCAGATCCATCTCTCGCTTCAACTGAGCTGCCAGGCAAGCACTACCACATGCTTGCATACATACAGTACCTATTGCCTCTATCTTATTCTTCCATCATTGAGTCGCAAATGCATTAAATTGAATCCCAAGTACTGCATAGCCTTTACTTTTAAACCCCACCGAAGCTTGTTCCTCCATCCCATGAGCCATTACTACAGGAGTTGTTTGAGTCATGCGAGTCGTAGAAAAGCATGTGTAGGGTATGTGAGTGTCTGATGAATCATGAGGTACCTAAACAACTTAACCTGAGTAGTAATGGGATAACTAACGAAAGAGGCACCGGTGAGCAATATCTTCTAATTGGTTTTTTTTATGCTCACTTGTGTCGCGTAGGACCCCGAGTACTTGATTCCTGTTCCTTGTTTATTCGCACTATCCACATCCGGGAGGCCTTATGGACCCCCCCTGAGCCAGAGCTTGATTCATTCTTATTTATTGGGGCCACAAAGTAGTTTGGGGCTTTATTACTATCCTGTACTTATGCCATGTTACTGCTTTATTAAGATTGTGCGTGGAGCAGCTGTACTGTTTTGGATCGTGGAATGTTTTCGCGGTATCGACAAGCCCAGTCACATTTTCGGGTTCCCCGTCGTTTACAGCCATTGACACAAACCTTGGGTCCGTCTCGGAGCCAGCCAACTTCGTCGCGGGTAGCTTAATGGGGTGGCCCCCTGAAATATTTCTGAATCCTGTGATTGCTTTGCCGTGAATGCCTCGTTGGGTTTTGATTTGGTTTTTCCGAGGTTGATCGAGTGTGTGTTGCTATTCGTGCACCCCTGCAGGGTAAATCTTTCTGAAAGCCGTTTCCGCGGTTATGGACGACTTGGAGCACAGTTTCTCGATCATAGACAAGTATAACTAAAGTACCGCTTTAATTTGACCAAGTACTTGACTAGTAAATAGTGAAATACTCATGGAATGGTTAATAAAACTGCCAACAGATGATGGGGGTTGTTCGTCCGCTTCCTCGTTGGTAAGCGAGGAGGAGGATGGATCTGTTAATTATACTGTTATAACCGTCGTTCTTAATTCACGGACATCCGTCCATCATTGGTTGGGCGGATGGTTAGCGAGTATCTGTAGAATTGTTAGGTATTATCTTTTGCTGCAATTGCATCACCCCAGGTTGTGTCCCCTTTAGCGGCATAAAGACTTGCTGAGTACCCATAGGGTCTCACACGATAAATTGTTTGATTCAGATGAACAGGTGTACCCGTAAGATGGATACTGGGTGGAAGAGATAGATGGTGTTGGCAACGATCGTTCGGTGTAGAGATTCTGGGAACGGGGATCCGTGAGATCTGTGGGCGGGATGTGTTTATTTATGGGGCATCTTATGCCAATTTGCTTCTTGTCCGTACTCGGATCTTGTTTCTGCTTCTGCCTGATACTCTGATGTGTGATGTATGAGGAGCTATCCTAAATTATTATATCTATCTAGGACATTTGGATCTTGCCGTATGGCGTTGCAATATTTCTATTTCTTTTAGATGGAATGGCTCTGAGGACTGTTGTATGTGGCTTGCATACATACTCATTTGTGTATGTAGTTGATCCCTTCGCCTGCCGATTACGCCGCTCGTTCTTGTCCCGTTGTCTGAAAGTGGTTAGGACGGCCGAAAGGTCTACCGTGAGTGGCCTTGGGCCCCACCGTACTATTTTAACCACTTTCGTTCATCCAGGCATGTAACTAAGAGCGTAATTCACCGAGGTAGTTACAGATACGTCCTACGGGATTACGTCCCTTAATAGCGCATTAATTCGATTGATGTCGATTGCTGACTGATGTGGTTATGAGGATGATGTGAGCAGCGGTTGTTGCCTATTCGTCCACATTCGGAGTTCCTCCCAAGCATACATAGGTGAGAATGTTCATGATGATAATCTTTATCTTAGATCTTTACAATACTAGTGGTGTATCCACTACTCCCTGAGAATGCTTTTTCCCTATCGCAGTTCCAATCTTTCTTTACATGCGCAATACTTACTTCCTGTATTAAGTTACATTGCTTTACTTTATTATTTCTCTTATACCCAAAACCCAAAAACACCTTTTTACACATTACTCGCATTTTACCTTGTTACTTAGAACATTATATAGCATTTCTATAGCAATATTTATTTCAAGAATTATTAGACTTCATACTCCTGCTCCCTATGGGCTTGATATCTTTATTTCGAAACTAGTTACAAATGATCTATGCACTTGCAGTCATCAGGTCTCCCCGTGGATATCGTAATTAGCTTAGGGAGTCTCTCTCTGTATCCTCCTTTGACCATGTAGGATGCTAGCCGGTGCTTAATAGTCATGATAGCTCCAAGGCAGACTTCCAAACACATCCAAAGGATTTCTCCATCTTCTTTAGTCCCGAAGGAAAATGATATGTGGCTGACTACACATACCATCCAAAGAGAGAGATCAAACTCACATCATAAATCTATCATGGACTAGTAAGTCATATGGAGACAAGCATGGATCATCTCTATTTGAATTTCATAATAGTGCTAGGGTTTCTCCATCTCCCCAAGAACAAGGGGAACTATTCACACATGGAAGCAATCAATGACATCATCATAATCAAATGGATGGATAAAAGTACGAGGATAAATCTAGTGCAAACCACAATTGAATCTGGAATTACAACAAGACCTATGTCATAACCCAAGATCAGGGCTAGAGAAATACCAGATCTTCATCTGATATAAGCCTAACCTTGAGCTCGAAGAGCGCGGGGAATAATTCGATAACATTATAAAACATACAAACCATACATTATTAAAGTATGCTCTTACTAGAGCTGCATACAAGTATTACAAACTAGGGGTCAGAGACCCATCAAACACCAAGCAATGGAAGAAAGTAAGTTGTTCTAAACAACAAACTTAGCAAAGGGCCTAAGAGGACATAAAGATAAGCAAACGACCCTTCCATAGATCCTAGGCTACTGCCCAGGAACCCCAACTACTCGTCGATGTCAATGTAGAAACCACCTTTAGTTGGGATAGCTTCATCTATAGAAAAACATCAATGAGGCAAGGCTGAGTACAGGATGTACTCTGCAAGACTTAATAACCTACGATACATACTTTGTTTAGAAAGGATTTCTATGGTTACTTTGCAAAATCCAACTTTGTTTGAAAACAAGTGAGAGAAGAGGCTCATCTAATCAGATCATTTCCAAAAGGGGTAAGAAGACTACACTCTAGCTCCTTCAGATTGCCTTCATCATCATCTAAACCTTTCAACTCGGAACACCCCCTCAAAGGACCCGAAGGAAGTAATTCCAGGACACCTATTAGTTGCCAAGTTTTAACATTAGGTTATAGTTCTCTATGATCACAGAATACGTTCCCAAGTCGTCCATAACCATGGATATGGCTTTTCGAAAATATTATTAACATGTAGGGGTGCACAACTTTACCCACACGTACCAACCGACTCTTAATGCCAAATTATTAGCCCTCTTCCTTGGAAGGCCGGTAGAGGATGGTTGACCACGACCTTTACCTTGCTTTCGCCGAGACCATGAGTCACGCCCTAAGGAGATGCCGCCGTAACGAGTCAAGTCCCGAAGCCGGTCCCTAGATACGTGCATATGGTTCAAGATTATGGAGGCTGTGCCTCTCTTGTTCCCGACCATGCTTACCTACCTGTATGAATGCACCTCCTACACCGACTTCGAGAACAACCAGAATGCATATGTCGAACTGAACGCCCAAACTATGTGATTCATGGAATCTACTAGGCAAGTTAGTGAGTCGAGGGGGTTTCCAAACCCCTGTGTGGTTGTACGCTCGTCTTGGTTCAAGAGGCGAGAACTCAGGTCCTAAGGGTGGCTAGCATGGGACTACAAAAACCACACCCAACGTGGCCTCCCATACCTACCTTAAGATGTTTATTAACCTTCTCTGATCGTATCTCAACATCCTATCAAACTAGGTTCATCACATCTCCGATCGTATCTCAACGTGGATGGATTGTTCTTGTACCACTAAGCATGGCTAAACATGACTGATATATGGCACTAACAACGCTTATAATCTCAACCCTAGTTATGCTAGGAGCGGTGGATCGGTATCTTAGTATACGAAGGAAAACATGCTGCAGATGGGATACTCTATCTTAAATAAAAGACCACATTGGAATCGTATTCATATAGCGAGAATGAAATACTTTGAAAGCATATGTTCAGAATGATGGGGCTACGCTTGCCTTGTCCTTCGTTGGAACGGTACTGCTCTTCGGTGGCATTGACTTTAGGTTTAGGCTAGGTTCTTATTCACAAAGAACCAACACCGGAAAGAAGAAGCAATAATCAACACATGGCATGTGCAATGCTCATATAATATGGATGATATGATGGATTGCATGTATAGAATAGTCCTAGGTGCCACATCGATTTAAATGGGTTCAGAATGCCCTGGGTGGACAAACCATCAAACCGATGGTACTTAGGGGGTGTCAGTATTCCTCTATGTAAAATGTAGTTCAAAGTTGTATGAATATGAATGCTTCATTTTTAAATGGTTGAGTTTATTTTTTTAAACATTTTGATATATTATACATATTTCCAATTTAAAATGAATTACTTATGAATTTCCAAACATTTCATTCAAATTCCCAATTTAAAATTATTTATGAAATTATTAAATATCTGACAAGTGGGAATCACCTATCATATATGATTTAAATAAAAACCGAAAATAAAAAGGGTTACGACATCAACGTGACATCACTATGACGTCACCGTGGCCCAGGCCACGTCACTGCCATGTTGTGGCCACGTGGTGGACACGCAGGCGCCACGTTAGCCATGACGGAGCCACCAGACAGTGGTCACTAGCGACAAACCAGGGCGCCCCTGGATGCACGACTGGGTGCGCTAGAACCGCGCTGCTGCGCTGGTTCGAACTATGGTAGCGCCACCCCGGATTGGTCACCGGAGCGACCTCTCCTACGACGAGCAGCGGAGGAGATTGTAGGTGGACGCAACAGCGAGGCTACGGTGAGCGAGCAACCGAACTAAGAGCACCATGAGAACGGGGAGCTCACCGCGATCGCGTAAATCTTGACGGCGAGGCGAGGCGAGCACCGGAACGACGGGGATCAACGGCGACTGGCAGCAGCCGGAGATGTCGATTGGAGCTATGGAGAACGCACATGGAAGCAAGAAGGGGCTAGGGAGAACAAGTCGACCACGGCGGAGCCAGCGGTGACCTCGGTTTGAGCTAGGGTGGTCAGAAACAGCAAGGACAGCAGTGACTGAAGCTAGGGTTCATTGGTCATGGCGGGGAGGATAAGGGAGAGGGGGAAGTGGCGTGTGAGGGTTCTCCTAGGGTGTCGGTGGGGTTCTTGTAGGCTCCAGGGGAGGCGGCATGGATCTTGGTGCGGACGCGGTGGCGGACGGCATCGCCAGTGACAGCGGATCACCGCTTCATCGTCGACGAAGACGATGCTGGCCGAAGCGGTATGGGCCGTAGCTGGGCTGGCTTGGGCCCCGAGTAGGCTGGCTCTGGCTGCTGCAGGAAGGCCTAGGGAAGAGAAGAAACGTCCTAGGCTGGGTTTTCTCTTATTTTTTCTCTGAAATTCCTTTTCTTTTTCTCTTTTCCCATTTATATTTGAGTTTTTAAACCAAACTCTCTTTTGAGCATTTTAAAAATATAACCAAAACTTGAATTCATTCCCAAGGTCATAATTGAGCCCTGGTTCAAGTCAAAGTCCAAAACATTTTGGATTTTCAAAATAGAATCCATTTTTTAGAGAGGTAAAAGAGAGGGGAAAATAGTGCATTAGGGTTTTATTTTGTCTCTTGATTAGAACTAAGTGCAAATGTAATGTATGTATGCAATGCTCACAGACATATTGTTATTTATTACACATAGAGGTGGTATGTTACAGCTCTACCCCACTTACGAGAATCTCGTCCTACCCCACTTACAAGAATCTCGTCCCGAGATTCCAAGGTTTTAGAAAAGAAGGCAGGGTACTTAGATCGAAGACGAACTTCGTGTTCCCAGGTTGCTTCTGACTCAGAGTGATGAGACCACTAAACTTTCAGGAACTTGATGGTTTGGCAACGAGTCTTGCGCTCGCTTTTACCAAGAATACGAATAGGGTTTTCCAGTAGGTTACATCCTCTTGAAGATCCAGAGTTTGATGATCCATACCACTAATAGGATCTTTGACGGAACGCTTAAGTTGCGACACATGGAAGACGTCATGAACATCTGGAAAGGTTGTTGGTAGCTCCAAATGGTAGGCAAGATCACCTCACTTGGAGAGAATGCGAAAGGGACCAACGTAGCGAGGAGCCAATTTTCCTTTGATATCGAAGCGGTGGATACCCTTTAGAGGAGTGACCCGGAGGTAAACTTGATCGTCAACTTCAGAATGAACTTCAAGGTGATGACGGTCATAGTTGGTTTTCTGACGAGATTGAGCAGCCTTCAGACGTTCTCAGATTATGCGAACTTGATCTTCGGCTTCTTGGATCATATCAGGCCCAAAGAATTGTCTTTATCTAGTTTTTGTCTAATTGAGCAGTGTTCGACATGTTCCTCCATATAGAAACTGGAAAGGCGCCATACCCAAACTGGATTGGAAACTGTTGTTGTAGGAGAACTCAGCAAATGGAAGACATTTCTCCAAGTTCTTGCCAAAGGATATAACACACTCTCTAAGCATGTATTCAAGGATTTGGTTCACCCTTTCGGTTTGACCACCAGTTTTAGGATGATAAGCTGTGTTGAAGGAGACATGAGTTCCCATGGCTTGTTGGAAACTAGCCCACAACTTGGAGGTCCGTGCTTAGATACAATCTTCTTTGGAACACCATGGAGAACCACTATTCGAGACATATATAACTCTGCCAATTGACTTGTAGTGATACTTTCTCGGACAACAAGAAAATGAGCAACCTTGGATAATCGGTCAACCACTACCCATATTGCATCATGTCCCTTTTGGTTCTTTGGAAGTCCAGTAATAAAATCCATACCATTTTCATCCCATTTCCACTCAGGGATATGCAATGGCTGCAGAAGTCCAGCAGGTCTTTAGTGTTCAGCCTTCACACGACGGCAGACATCGCATTCTGCAACAAAGCGTGTAATCTCTGGTTTCATTCGACTCCACCAAAATCTTTGACGAAGGTCACAATACATCTTGGTACTATGAGGATGAATGGACAGAGGTGATTCATGAGCTTCTCGAAGGATTAGCTCTTTGATCTTCTGACTGTTTGGCACTACTAACCAGTTACCGAAATAGAGGGTACCTTGATCATTGATGGAGAAACATTTAGCATCCCCACTTGCAACACGCTCCTTGATCTTGGTAATCTCATCATCTTGCTTCTGTGCTTCCTTGATTTGATCCTCAATAGAAAAATTTACTTCAAGGTTGGCGAGGAATCCACAAGGAACCACTTCAAGGTTAAGACGCTTGATTTCCTCATAGAGAATAGGTTGATCTTGTGAAATCATCAGGTTATTGCAATAAGACTTCCGACTTAGCGCATCAGCAACAACATTGGCTTTCCTGGGTTGCTAGTTGAGACCCAAATCATAATCTTTGATGAGTTCCAACCATCGTATTTGCGTGAGATTGAGATCTAGTTGGGTGAAAAGATACTTCAAACTTTGATGATCCGAGTAAAGTTCGCAATGATTACCGATGAGGTAATGTCGCCATTTCTTAAGAGCATGAACAACAATAGCTAGGTCGAGATCATGGGTTGGTTAATTATTCTCATGTGGCTTTAGCTGCTAGGAGGCATAGGCTACCACATGACCATCTTGCATCAACACACAACCGAGCGCTTGAAGAGACGCATCACAATAGATGACGAAGTCCTTGCGTGTGTTCAGGAGGACGAGAACAGGAGCAGTGGTTAGCTTAGTTTTCAAAACTTGAAAGCTTTCTTATGCCCTTTCAGACCATTCAAACTTTGTATCTTTCTTAAGAAGATCAGTCATAGGCTTGGCAATCTTGGAGAAGTTCTCAATGAATCAACAGTAATATCCAGCCATTCCAAGAAAAAATCGAACTTCCTTGACTGAGGTAGGTGATTTCCATTCAAGAATGGTTTGGACCTTATCTGGAATGATAGCAACACCACTGGCTAAGACCACATGACCAAGAAAGACGAGCTCTTGCAACCAAAACTCGCACTTGGAGAACTTGGCGTAGATATGATGTTCATGAAGTTTAGTCAATACCAAACGTAGATGTTCGGCATGCTCTTCTTCGGTCTTGGAATAGATTAAAATATCATCTATGTAGAACACTACGAACTTGTCCAGATACTCCATAAAGAAAAAGTTCATGAGCCTCATAAAGGTGGCAGGTGCATTGGTTAACCCGAAGGACATCACTGTATACTCATAAAGACTATAACGAGTTGTGAATGCCGTTTTTGGGATATCCTCTTTCCTGATCTTGATTTGATGATACTCTGACCTTAGATCCATCTTGGATAAAACGGTAGCACCACTTAGTTGATCAAAGAGGTCATTGATCCAAGGAAGAGGATACTTATTCTTGATTGTCACCGCATTGAGTGGACGGTAATCAACGACCAATCTTGGAATATTTGTATCCCGCTTATTGACAAAGATGGTAGGACAACACCAAGAGGAGGTGCTAGGTTGAATATATCCTAGGCCTTCTAGCTATTCAATTTGCTTCTTTAACTCCACCAACTCATGAGGGGGCATACGGTAAGGTCTTTTAGAGATAGGAGCAGTTCCAGGAATCAACTCGATGACAAACTCCACACTTTGATCAGGTGGCATGCCAGGCAATTCTTCAAGAAAGACATCCAGGAAATCATAGACTACCTGGATATCTTGAACTTCTAGAGGAGGTAACTCTTCCATAGCATCCATGGCCTACGACTCTGAGAACGGAACAGAAACTGTCGATGGCGACTTCCACCCATCAGACGAGTACTTGATTGTTATGCCAGTAGAGGAGGTCACGGTAACAGTCCTAAGTGCACAGTAAATAAGGACTTGACACTTGGATAACTAGTCCATGCCCAGAATGACATCAATGTCAGTTGACCTAAGTGCAATGAGGGAAGTGGGAAACTTCTGGTATCCAATATCTATCTCAACCCCATGAGTAACCCAGATGGTTTGCCAATGAGACCCAATAGTTCTAATTTCTAGAGGGGAAGGCATCTATAATAACTAAATAGGTCATCTCCACTAAGTTATTTCTCTTAACATGCAGGTTGTCCACCTGAGCAATCATCTCCAAGCAATCATAATGTGCCACACCACCTCAATAATCCTAAGCTGACATGTCACCTCATATAACTTTTATTTACTTTTTATAGATGTATATACTGATTTTCTTTTGAGCCTCATGTGGTTGCCTTCACCCTGTCGTATCGTGTTGTTCCGTTTCTTCCAATATCTTATCGTGTTCATGTAGTCCATCCACTCCAGCCGCATAATGTGTCCATTGCTCTTCGTCTAACTTATTAATTCATGCTCAATAAATCGCGGCATCATGCAGAGCCTCCTCCACTTCATTTTCCAATCTCATCCCACATATATAGACCCCTCCTAGATCAAGTCCATCCCGTCTGCCATGGACCTGCTCCTATCACTCTCAGAACATGCCTCCACAGCCAAAACCATTGTGATCCAGACCTAAATTCTTTCATATACTGGAGGCCTGAGGGGACAGCGAAGTGCATGCCTCTGTTTTGGTTTTGTTCCCGTTCAACTTCACCACAAAATTACAAGCCTTTGATTTGTTTTATAACCTATGTACTATAATATTTTTCCTTTTGCTTGGTTCAAGTGGAGTTACGAATTCACATAAAGGATAATCAAGAAAATATTACTTCTCATTTGTTCATCCTGCATTTCTAATCAGTGTCTCTCTTTCACTACAGTTTGGATCACTCCACCCCCACGTAGGCTCGCCGGAATGATCCACGACGAATGGGTGCAGCTAACCGCCCAAGGGAACTATGGACGTTTGGTCGACGCATGGGATTCCTCTCCAGTTTCCGTTCATGCATAGGCCATACTAACACGTTAGAAACAGATTTTTCATTACCCTAACAGTGCCACTTGATTGCGGGAGCCGGGAGTAGATGGACGAGAGGGTAGAGCAGCCAAAACAGGTGATTTGTTCAACAGTAGCTTGTGGAATTAGAGCAACGTGAGAGCAAGATGTGAATAGCTGATTAAGGATCATGACTGGGTGATTAAGGATCATTTGTGCAAGGAATAATATAAAACGATACGTACAACAAAGGAATAGTTAATTATGTTCCCGAGGATAGCTGGTGATGCTTAATCGCTCTTGCGGAGGAAGATTGCTATGGCAGCACATGATGAAAAATAGATGCTGAGTCTACCTCATAGATTGTGTGAACTGATAAAATTTACACATTTCTTCTTATGAATTAGCATGTGATCAATGCTTCTGCAATTGAAGTCACTAATGGATTGTACATCCAGCATAGCAGATCGGCAGGAGAATTTTCGTGCACCACCAGATTTGCGTTGCCATTGACACCGTTATATTCTTAATCTGGTGGGTTTTGTTGCTATCTTTTCACATTCCTCCGCTTGGATATTTCATACAATAAAAAAATGTAGAATTTATTTGTCACTTGATTTTCTTTGTTTGCGTAAATAGATAAGAGAATATACATAAATTATGTTAGCGTCACAACATTTTTTTGCTCAGGCACTTCGCTTTTTTCCCGTTCAAATCAATATTATCTAGAGATAGAGGGCTACAACACTATTAATAACATAGAACAAATTTTTAGCGACTTAATTAGCGCGTTCGTTTCGACCATGAGGCGCTTAGCAATACATCGTACGATTAATAAATTTTTTTTTGCTCCTCAAGGATCTACATTAGCGACCAACCATTGTACATGGCCTTATATGTTATATGTTATTTTCCTATTGCTCTGTTCCACATGTGTGTAATCTGATTTTTATTAGTAAAATTTGGTAAATAGGCTATAGCCTACTGCATGGTTCCCGCAGAAAGAGTTAGTTGTACCTTCTATAGTTGGAACATAAAATGCGCTCATTTCTAAGTTATTAATGTTATTTTTGTTATACTTTATATTTTCATTCAACCATGAGAGGTAAAAGAACAACTAAAACACCTTCTTTTTATATTGGCATGTTTTCATTTTTCTAATTATTGTGTCCATTCGCTCCTTTTAGCTTCTATTAGTTTGCAAGCTCATGTCCCACGGTAATGCGCGGGGTATCATCTAGTTGCTTTAAAAGCTATATCATGCACTCATGCAACCTCTTGAGATATGAATGTATCGATGCTCCAGAATCAAACAAAGTTGTTGCTAGAATTGAATTGACACGAAGCGTACCCAGAATGATGCTTGGATCTTACTGAGATTAATCAACAGTCACATGGGTCAAGCGACCACGTCTAGCACCCTAAGCTTTATCATACTTCTTCGGTGGTTGATCATTACGAACAACAGCCCTTTGTGGACACTCGCTTGAATAGTGACTAGGCTGACCACATGAGCAACATGTAGTTCCATAGAAGGAACCATCAGGAGGACGATAACTTGCTCCGCCAACATTTGACTATGGCGGACGAGGAGCATTGCCAGTTGACTTGGGTGCATAAGGAGCACGAGGCACAACACTGTACGGAACAAAGACTCGACGCTTCTTGTTGCCATAGGAAGACACACGAGAGTTCCGTTCTTCACGCTTCTGGGAGACTTCCATTTCCTTTCTTCCATGCTCTAGGGTAAGAGCCTGATTGTGCAATTTCTGGAAGGTTCTGAACTTGAAAGGCAGTAACTCATAGCGAACTGTAGGACTAAGTCCCTTATGGAACAACTCTTGCTTATCTTCATCCTTGGTTACATCCCTGGGTGCATAACGAGCCAGGCAAGTAAACTCATGCCCATATGCTTCAATATCCATACGCCCCTGAGTCAGATCCAAAAACTCCCTCATTTTGAGATCCATGATGAGCTTAGGAATATAAGAGGCATGAAATGCTGCAACGAACTCCTCCTAGATGACAACATGTCCTTTAGCTTGCATACTTAGATACCCATCCCACCAAACACCAGCCTCACCTTCTAGCTGATAGGTGGCGAAGTTGACACGGTCATTCTGACGAACACGAAGAGCACTGAATTTGCGTTCAATTGTGCAAAGCCAATCATCAACATCAAGAGGTTCCTTGGGGTGGTTGAATATTGGAGGAAATGAGCGGATGAAATCCCCGAGTGTGACACAGTCGTCGGGGCGACATTCAGTGTTCTGAGCCACACGCTCGAGAAGGCGTTCATTCCTCAGATGGTTGGTCTCAATGTTGTTCAGAACCTCGGCCATTGTGGGAGGTGGCGGAAGTTCCTCATCAGCAGTGTTGTGGCCTCGACGGCCAACAGAACCACGATTACCCAAAGACATCCTGAGGAGAATACAAAACCCATGAGATTCGATCACCAAGAAAAGTACATCAAAAGATGACATCAACAACATTGAACGGTCACGGTAGAAACAACCATATGAGTTGACGTCACATCATAACACCAAGTATGGTAGTAGAACAAGAATATGAAACATATACACTACAAACTTAAGTACAAACCATAATAACAGAATGGAGACATGGTATGATAGCAACAAGTTATAGGAGAAGAAAGAAGTTGAATTCCAAACACCCTTAGCAAGGATAAAAACAATGCTTCAGATGCCCCAATACATCTTGGAAACTCTGAGTCTTGCAAATGGATATGGAGTACAAGAAGAAACAACCCAAACCCATAAATCCTAGTAGTTTGAAATGATAGATGATAAATGAAAACTCTTCAAATGAAACAGGGTAAGATAACTTAGCAACAAAACAACCCTGGATAAGGAGTAAAAAGAGTCATATTCAGAGTTTTGTAAATAATTTTAGCTTTCAAATAGTTTTCACAATTACTATACTCAACATCGACCTGGGATTAGGGTTGTCCTGCTCTGATACCAAAATCTGTCATGACCCGGGATCAGGGCTATAGAAATACCAGATATTCATCTGACATAAGCCTAACCTTGAGCTCGAAGCACGTAGGGAATAATTTGGTAACATTACAGAACATACAAACCATACATTATTAAGGTACGCTCTTAGCAGAGCTGCATACAAGTTTTACAAAGCAGGGGTCAGAGACCCATCAAACACCAAGCAATGGAAGAAAATAAGTCGTTGTAAACAAAAAAACTTAGCAAAAGGCCTAAGAGGCCATAAAGTTAAGCAAACGACCCTTCCATAGATCCTAGGCTGCTGCTCGGGAACCCCAACTACTCGTCGATGTCAACATAGAAACAACCTTTGGTTGGGATAGCTTCATCTGTAGAAAAACATCAACGAGGCAAGGCTGATTACAAGATGTACTCTACAAGACTTAATAACATACGAGACATGCTTGGTTTAGAAAGGCTTTCTATGGTTACTTTGCAAAAGCCAACTTTGTTTGAAAACAAGTGAGAGAAGAGGCTCGTATAATCAGATCATTTCCAAAAGGGGTAAGAAGACTACATTCTAGCTCCTTCAGATCGCCTTCATCATCATCTAAACCTTTCAACTCGGAACACCCCCTCAAAGGACCCAGAAGAAGTAATTCGAGAACATCCATTAGTTGCCAAGTTTTAACATTAGGTTATAGTTCTGTATGATCACAGAATCCATTCCCAAGTCATCCATAACCGTGGACACGGATTTTGAAAAGATTATTACCCTGCAGGGGTGCACAACTTTACCCACACGTACCAAATGACTCTTAATGCCAAATTATTAGCCATCTTCCTTGCAAGCCCAGTAGAGGGTGGTTGACCATGACATTTACCTTGCTTTCATCAAGACCATGAGTCACGCCCTAATGAGATACCGCCGTAATGGGCTAAGTTCCAAAGCAGGTCCCTAGAGATGGGCGCAGGGTTCAAGATTACGGAGGCCGTGCCTCTCTTGTTCCCGGCCACGCTTACCTACCTGTATGAATGCACCTTCTACACCGCCTTCGAGAACAACCAGAATACAGATGTCGAATGAAACGCCTGAACTATGTGACTCATGGAATCTACTAGGCAAGTTAGTGAGTCGAGGGGGTTTCCAGGCCCCCGTGTGGTTATACGCTCATCTTGGTTCAAGAGGCGAGAACTCAGGTCCTAAGGGTGGCTAGCATGAGACTACCAAAATCACGCCCAACATGGCCACCCATACCTGCCTTAGCATGTTTATTAACCATCTCCAATCGTATCTCAACATCTTATCAAACTAGGTTCATCACATCTTCGATGCATCATCTGGATGGATCGGTCTTGTACCAGTAAGAATGGTTAAGCTTGACTGGTATATGGACTAGAAATGCTTATAAGCTCAACCCTAGTTATGGTAGGAGCGGTGGATCGGTATCTTGGTATACAAAGGAAAGTTGCAGCGGATGGGCTACTCTATCTTAAACAAAAGACCACATTGGAATCGTATGCATATAGCGAGAATGAAATACTTTGAATGCATAGGTTTAGAATGATGGGGCTACGCTTGCCTTGTCCTTCATTGGAACAATACTGCTCATCGGTGGCGTTGACTTGAGGTTCGGGCTCGGTTCCTATTTGTGAAGAACCAACACCCGAAAGAAGATGCAACAATCAACACATGGCATGTGCAATGCTCATACTATATGGATGATATGACGGATTTCATGTATAGAATAGTCCTAGGTGCCACATCGATTTAAATGGGTTCAGAATACCCTGGGTGGACAAACCATCAAACCCATGGTACTTAGAGGGTGTCGGTATTCCTCTATGTAAAATGTAGTTCAAAGTTGTATGAATATGAATGCTTCATTTTTAAATGGTTGAGTTCATTTTTCTAAACATTTTTATATATTATACTTATTTTTCTGATTTAAAATGAATTACTTATGAATTTACAAAGATTTAATTCAAATTCCCAATTTAAAATTATTTCTAAAATTATTAAATATCTAACAAGTGGGACCCACCTATCATATATGATTTAAATAAAAACAGCAAATAAAAAGGGTTATGACGTCAACGTGGCATCACTATGATGCCACTGTGGCCCAGGCCACGTCACTGCCATGTTGTGGCCACGTGGTGGACACGCAGGCGCCACATCACCCACGGCGGAGCCACCAGATGGTGGTCGCCGGCAGCGAACCAGGGTGCCCCTGGATGCACAGCTGGGTGCGTGGGAACCGTGCTGCTGCGCTGGTTCGAACTGTGGTAGCGCCACCCCGGATTGGTCACCGGAGCGACCTCCCTGATGATGAGCAGCGGCGGAGCTTGCAGGTGGACACGACGACAAGGCTACGGTGAGAAATTAGACCGAACTGTGAGCACCACAAGAACGTGGAGCTCACCGTGATCGCGTAAAACTTGACAGTGGGGCGAGGTGAGCACTGGAATGACAGGGATCGATGGCGACTAGCGGCGGCCGGATATGTCGATTCGGGTGATGGAGAGCACGCATGCGACTGAGAAGGGGCTAGGGAGAATGAGTCGACCACGACGGAGCCAGAGGTGACCTCGGTTTGAGCTGGGGTGGTCGAAAACGGCGAGGATGGCAGCGACCGAAGCTAGGGTTCGTCAGCCATGGCGGGAAGGATAAGGGAGAGGGGGAAGTGGCGTGCGAGGGTTCTCCTGGCAGCGTCGGCGGGGTTCTTGTAGGCTCTAGGGGGAGGTGACACGGATCTTGGCGCGGCCGCGGCGGCGGATGGCATCGCCGACGACAGGGGATCACCACTTCGTCGTCGACGAAGACGACACTGGCCTAAGTGGTACGCGCTGCAGCTGGGCTGGCTTGGGCCCCGGGAGGGCTGGCTCTAGCTACTGCAGGAAGACCTGGGGAAGAGAAGAAACGGCCCAGGCTAGGTTTTCTCTTATTTTTTTCTCTAAAATTCCTTTTCTTTTTCTCTTTTCCCATTTATATTTGAGTTTTTAAACAAAACTCTATTTTGAGCATTTGAAAATATAACCAAAACTTGAATTCATTTCCCAAGGTTATAATTGAGCCCTGGTTCTAGTCAAAGTCCAAAACATTTTGGATTTTCAAAATAGAACCAATTTTTAGAGAGTTAAAGTGAGGGAAAAAATAGTGCATTAGGGTTTTATTTTGTCTCTTGATTAGAACTAAGTGCAAATGTAATGCATGTATGCAATGCTCACAGACATGTTGTTTATTTATTACACATAAAGGTGGTATGTTACAATCTAATGAATGAAAGATGGGGATAATAATGGTGTTGGTGATGTAGAGGTTGATGATGAAGGGGATGATGCAATGTCCTCCAATGATTCGTGAAGCAGCAGGGATTTTCCCTTCTCCAAGTTCTACATTCAAATCCCTTTCTGGTGTGGATTTTCCTTGCTCAAGGTTGTTGTGGATGTCAGTTTGTGACCCGTCTTCGCCAGGAGAAAGTATATGACAGGGCGGTCGCGCTGGCACGTGGTACGGGTGGGCTACACCCATACCACTTTTCGTTAACGCTGCAGTAGCCTTCCTCACATTTGCTATTTTCCCTGGTGCAAAGGTAAATCAGTTAGATGACTTTTATCACTTAAAATTATCATATTACAACATAATATGATAGTTCCAATTAATATGTTCATAAGAGACTTAGTTATTCGGGATCCTGTTGAAATAAGGACTAAATGGGCGCGCAAATGTAGTAAAATACAAAAATACCTATTCTACTTATGCAAAAATGAAAGGTAAATATGCTTTAATTTTGGACTCATCAACTCTCCCAATCTAGACTCTTGCTCGTCCCCGAGCAAGATGGTGGCTTATGGACAAGATCATTATGTTCATGAGGCACGAGTAATTACAATAAATGGGGCAGACAGTGAAGCAAGAATACAATATCAAATGTAAAGTTACTTTTGAGGGTATTATCACACCCTTACACATCACATGACTTAGATGCTTCCATACCTTTTGGTATCAATGAAATTATAGGAAGCTTTTAGTGATTCAACATATTATATAATCCTAAAGTTAAATTAGTTGAGCACTTAATTTCAATAATGAAGATTCATGATCATTCTTTTTCTTTTCTCTTTCTAGGCTTATACCTTTCTTTTGCCTTGGAATTCTTTTGATGGATGTTCTTTTATGTCTCCCCTTTTTTTAGTACAGCCACTTGATCATTCTCACTACTGTTAATGGCTTTTAAAACCCGTGACTATAATATGCTACCAAAATTCTTCTTCTCATAGTTTAATCAATACTTGTATTGGTGTGGAAGTCCCTAAAATCATGACAGTTGTACAAGTATCATAGTTGTACACTCAACCTAATTCAATCATCTAATATAATAATCATGAATCAAAAGATAACTTCAAATATCATAAAGTCTCGAAACTCAACGGATACAATTCTTTTCTCGAATAGAAGGGAGCTTGAAGATGATGCAACTAATGAAAATTCTGGAATTAAGACCTAACATGCGTGTAGTAAAAAAACATGCTAAAATTGTAAGATACATTACACGGTTTAATAGATCTCCCCAAAGCTTGGATCAAGCCAGTGGGATCAAATAATCTCTTGCGATTATATGATACCATGGCACACTTCAAGGTGAATATCTTTTGTTGGAAACAGCTGCGTGAAGTTTCTTGTTCGTCTCCTATAGGGCAGATATGCAACAAAGACACTTCTACAGATCCGAACGCAAGAGGAACAACCCTTCAACAACTCTATTTAGCGCATTGTTAAGTTCCTTCTTGCTTCCAAGATCTAACAGGTGCTTGCGCACGATCTCTCGATGAATGAGCTCTTCCTTCTGATACTTCTCTACCTTGGGAAGACAACGTTCAATTTTTGGAACATGCGGGCTGATGGGAACGTCCAGAAGGTTGAAACCCAATCCTATTGTGGATTCACGCTCATGCACACGTTTAGGGTAATCTTCTTTGCTGTAGAAGTATGTGACGTAGTCTCCTGGTAAGTTCCTACATCAGGTCGGTTAGCTTTCTTACGCTTTGGTGAAGAGTAGTTGGTGGTGATGAGCTTGAGTGACTCCGTGCACCCCTTCCAATGGGGTTTCTTTGCTTCTTCTTTGTCTTTAGGCTTCACCATAGCCAAATAGTCCGACTTCTTACATCCTCTCTTTCTTTCCTCCATGAAGGTCTCAAATTCCTCATCGTCATCATCATCAGAGTCATAAGAAGACCTCTTGTTGTTCGGGCTTAGGCCTTGAGCTTCACAGTCATCTGCTTCAATGGAGGAAGTCTGGAAGCTATCCCACGAAGGGCCATGAGGCTTAGAGGTTTTCCTTTGCCTAGAACTGGGTAGTGCATCAACTAGATTGGATTTGTAGATATAAGAGGGATGAAGACCTCTAGGGAGGCTTATTATGGGTCAGGAGCAGGAAAAATTTGTACGGGAAGAAATAGGGCCGGCCAAGAAAAGAATCCCAACAAATAAGGAAAGATATAAGCAGAAAGAGAAGAAATCGCAATCGTATCGACCACTGGTACGGGCGAACGCCCATACGGCGCGCCCATACTAGGGTTTTTCCAAAAATCAGCCATGTCGAAGGCGATGAATAATCAACCGACTAAGTGGTACAGGCAGGACCCATCCGTACTAATTATTACCGACTTAATTTCTTTTTTTTTAACACAAGAATCGAGCGGGGGAACATAGAATTTGTAATGACCATCCGTACGGATGAATGCGCCTGTATGACCCGATCATACCGATATGTGAAAAACGAGCAATGGGTACTGATTGTTTAATGAGCATTGGTACGGGCGGGTCCAGTCATACCGCCCCACCCGTACCAACCTCGTAAAATCAGCAATACATTCAGAAAAGTAGGTAAATTGAAAATGCAAATAGAAATAGCAAATAGTCAACCAAAACAAAGATGTTTCAAGATTTCAAATATCTTGTTCATCGAGAGGGAAAGAATTTATTCGGGTACCTTTATCTCCTGTTAATTCTTGAATCAACATTTTATTTTTCCTTTTGAACAAGGTTGGTCACAAGAAATCGCTAAAACCATCGCAAAGAGAAATTGAAAATTTTCTTTTAGAAATTGTAGTTCCTGAGGGTATGAAGATGGATGACACTACCCCAGGCGGATCGATCACCTCAGTGTCCATGGATGTTTCCTCCTGTTCTTCCTTCTTTCAAGAATCTGTAAATCAAATTTTTGCAAAAGTAAAGTCCAATGGATCATTCTTGGCTTAATGTCATTCCTTTCAAGAATCTCTTTCAAGCCAACACGACTAGTATGCACTCTTACTTTCGAGTCAATAATATAAGATCTAAGCTTATCATAGGAGAAAACCATGGCAAAAATTCCTTTTCTGCCATGGGGTATTTCTTTTGGGAACCGTTCAAGGTACGGCTAGCATGATGAATGATATTGAGTTCATAATGATCACACTAGCAAAGAATTGATCCAATAGATTCGTGGCAAGCCTCACAGAATAGATCGAAAGGTTTCTTCCAGCTAGGTGGTTTTATAACAGGGGCTTCAAGAAGGGCTAGTTATAATATGTTGAAATAAGTAAGACAATTTTCAACAAAATTAAAAGCAACATCCTTTTGAAGAAGGTTAGTAAGAGGTTTTGCAGTTTTTGAGAAGTTCTTAATGAATCTTTTATAAAATCCAGCATGGCCTAAGAAACTCCTAATACCTTTTATATTACGAGGAGGGGGAGCCTTTCTATTGCTTCAATATTTGCTTTATCAACTTCTATACCCTTACCTAAGATTTTGTAACCAAGCACTATACCTTTTTTGAACCATGAAATGACATTTTCCCAATTCAAGACTAGGTTAGTATCTTCACATCTCTGCAAAACTTTATGAAGGTTATAGAGACAGTGATTAAATGAAGTTCCATAAACAGAAAATTATCCCTGAATATGTCCGTAATACTTTCGACATAATCAGCAAATATAACAGTCATACACCTTTGGAAGGTGGCAGGGGCATTGCAAAGACCAAAAGGCATACGGTGATAAGCATATAAACCGAAAGGACAAATAAAGGGTTTTTTAGTTGGTCATCAGGGTGAACAGTAATTTGAGAAAAACCGAAGTAACTGTCTAGATAGCAGAAGTGAGAATGCATATCAAGCCTTTCTAAATTTTGATCTGTAAATGGCAAAGGATAATGATCCTTTCTAGTTTCCTTATTAAGTTTTCTATAGTCAATACACATCCTATGACCAACAATAGTTCTAGTAGGTATCATCTCATTGTGTTCATTTTCAACAATGGTAAATCCACCTTTCTTAGGAACACAATGAATAGGACTTACCCATTCACTTTCCTCCATATGAAAGATCATCCCTGCATCTAATAAATGTATTACTTCCTTCCTTACCTAGTCTTTAATGTGAGGTTTAAGTCACCTCTGAAAGTATGCAACCGGCCAAGCTCCCTCTTCCATAAATACCCTATGGATGGCTATCGAGGGACTAATCCCTTTCAATTCACTCACCGAATACCCAAGAGCATTCCAATGCATGAGGAGAACCATCATTAAGTTTTTCTCCGCTTTTTCTGCAAGGTTAGAACTTATAATAACAGGGAAATTATTAGTTCCATCAAGAAACCTATATTTTAATTCCTTTGGTAAGGTTTTGAGAGTAGGAGGTGGAGGTGCCTCATATCCTTTTCTGATAGGTTCTTCATACTTTTGATTCATCTCAGGATCCACCTCAGGTGTGGAGTCAAGATAATCATCCATTTCCATTTTTTCTATGTCTTGGGGGATGGTATTATTATCGACTAAACTCCTTGCTAAATCATCACCAGGAGTCTCAATAAATAGTAAAGCAAGACAAATTATATTACCTTACTCCTCTTATCCATACTCATATCGTTCAAATCTTTGATTACGGGCTTGTGGATGAATTTAGAAAAAATAAAATCCATTTTGTCTTCACCAAACTTGCGAGATACAGTTTATCTCTTGCAATCAATGTTTGTTCCTGCGGTGTTCAAGAAGGTTTTTCCAAAAATAATTGGACAATACACATTAGTAGGCATATCGATAAGTAAAAAAATCAATGGGATACTTATATGGTCCAATACAGATTAGAACATCTCTAATTATTCCCATAGGAACTCTAAGTGTCTTATATCCAAGCATTATAGTCATGTGTGTATCCTCTAATTCATCTAGGGTTAGTTCATTTTGGATTTTCGAATAAAAATTAAAGGGTATTACGTTAACAGCTATTCCAATGTCATAGAGGCCATAATAAGAAGTTCCATCGAAAGTACAAGGAAGAATAGGTTTACCAACTTGTTTAGCATTTACATTTACTTCAACGAACTGTGAAGCTTCGGTTTCTAGCTCTAACATGTTGCAATGTGCAAACATTGTTAGAATATCCTCCTCCATTGGTTCCCCAGTCTCCTGTATACTTACTTTGTTAGTATTTCTTGCTTGTGCCTCCACTTCTAGCATCTCGAGGAACATCCTTTCTTCTTCGCGTTGATCTTTGAGTTACTGAGCCATCATATGTTTTCTCGCGGTCCTAGGAAAATGAAGGGGTTCAACATATGGGGGTACCTCCCTTAATGGCTCTATTTGAGCTGCAATTATTGGATCAACATCTTCGACTAGCTCAGATGAGGGATCATATTGGATCCAATCTTTCTTGGGGGCTTCAATGTGTTCTGTAAAAGACTGAAGGATCTGCAAAATAACATCATCATCAAGTTGAAGTTCATCAGCAGTTTCTCTTATCTTACCGGATTCCTTTAAGCATTGAGACAATCATATTCAATTTCTATACCTCCTTCACTACCTAAATCAAATACCCATGTTTCTCTATTGTGGTGAATATGCTCTAAAAGTTGCCAACTATAGTTATAGTTAGCTCCATAAAAGAGCCTCCGAAACTTGTGTCAAGCTCATGTTTAATTTCTTGATTATGTCTCCCATAGAAAATATGTAAAACATACCATTCAGGTAAATCATGATGAGGACATTTATTAAGTAAGGAGTTATACCTTTTGAAAGCCCTTACCAGGCCTTCACTTGGGCAGTTTTTGAAATTTGTTATCGCCCTTCTTACTTCAGCAGTCTTTACATTGTGAAAGAATTGGGAATACAAATTCTCCTTTGAGTTTCTCCCAAGTATCAGTTTTCTCTGCAGGCAAATTCTATGCCAAGCTAAAGCAGTGTTGGTTAGAGATTGACTAAACAGTTTAAGTTTCAATTCGTCATCAGAATATCCTCTCAATTTAAGTGTCCAATATAACTCATTAAAATACATTAAATGAGTGTAAGGATCCTCATTGGGATCATCTCCTGCAATAGTTTTCTCTTTAATAATAGTGATAAATCTAGGCTTAACCTTGTATTCTGGTTCGCTCCCACTCAGGAATTCTTTGACGAGTCCTCTATTGAACTTCCTGAGGTGTTTAGTTGCATCGAGCTAATTCATCAACCCGAGTGTAGCCATGGTGCTTACCTGAAACTAGTAAACTACTTTAGTATAACAATTAGGAGAATAAGCAACTAATAACAAAAACCAAAAGCCCTTAGCTCCCCGACAACGACGCCAAAACTATGATTGCAAGTGCATAGATCAATTGTAGCTAGTTTCGAAATTACAGTATCAAACCCATAGATAGCTATTTGGTTAAGATCTTTATCCCCCTTGTTACTGTCTACCAAAGGACACTTGTAAGCTGCCTTTGATTTCAGGTAAAGGGTGTTTGAAAGGTTTTTGGTTGAATGCAGAATAGTAATTAAAACAAGTAAAAGAAAGCAAGTAACAAAAGTGTTTGGAAGCGTGGATGGAAGCAATAGGGCTAAAGCGTTCTTGGATGTGTAGGATACACCTCTAGCATGACAGTATTAATCATAATTAGGATAACCTTCTTCCTATGTCATGATATGTGTGGAGAGAGCTCCATAATAAGATGTTCACTACAAGGCTCGTAGGCAGTCACTTTGTTGAGCCAATAATGAGGTCACCTCTAAATAACCATCACGATGTTTGAGAGCAATCACCCATACAGACCACCGCAATTAAGGGTCTCCCCATGGATATCATAATTATCTTAGGGAGTCCCTCTTAATCCTCCTTTGTCCGTGCAGGTTGCTAGCCGGTACTTAATAGTCACGATAGCTCCGGGGCATACTTCCAAACACGTCCAAAGGATTTCTCCCTCTTCTTTAGTCTCGAATGCAAATGATATGTGGCCAAATACACATACCATCTAAAGAGAGAGATCAAACACACGTCATAAATCTATCATAGACTAGTAAACTATATATGGACACAAGAATAGATCATCTTTATTTCAATTTCATAATAGTGCTAGGGTTTGGCCACCTCCCCAAGAACAAGGGGAAACTACTCACACATGGAAGAAATCAATGACATCATCATAATAAAATGGATGGATAAAAGTACGAGGATAAATGTAGTGCAAACCGCAATGGAATCTAGAATTACAACAAGATCTAATGAATGAAAGATGGGGATAATAGTGGTGATGCTGATGTAGCGGTTGATGATGAAGGGGATGATGCGATGTCCTCCAATGATCCGTGAAGCAGCAGGGATTTTCCCTTCTCCAAGTTCGTCCTTCAAATCCCTTTCTGCTTTGTTTTTTCGTGGCTCAAGGTTACTGTGAATGTCGGATCTATGAACCATTTTCGCTGGGAGAAAATTATTTGACGAGGCGGTCACATTGCCGTGTGGTATGGGTGGACTACAGGCGGACTCCGCCCGTACCACTAGTCGTTAACGCTGCAGTAGCCTTCCTCATGTTTCCTATTCTCCTAGGTGAGAAGGTAAATCAATTAGATGACTTTTGTGACTTAAAAATGTCATATTACAACATAATATGACAGTTCCAATTGATATGTTCATAATAGACTTAGTAATTCGGGATCCTGTTAAAACAAGAATTTTTGACTTGAAAGGTGACTTGGTAGTACTTGAGGAGCTTCCTTTGATGTTTGTTGGTGGTGTTGTTGGATCTTGCTTGTAGGTGAAGTACGTCTTCGATTTGTTGTACTTGAGGTCCTATTGTACTTGGTGTTTGGCATTTGATGCATTATGCACAAGCTCCACCATGTTGTTGTTCTTTTGTAACTCAGTGGATCGCTTGATTGGGTAGTTCAAGCCAATGAGGAAGCATTCCATGGTTTGCTCCTCGCGCTCCTTATTATTTGCACAGATCATGTTGAGCTCCATTGTATTGAAGTACTCTTCCATGAATTTTGTCCCTTGGTTAAGAATTTGAAGCTTATTGAAGAGGTCACGCGTGTAGTGCGACGGGACAAAATGGGTATGCATGCGAGCCTTCATATCGTGCCAAGTGTTGATTGGAAGCTCTCTTCTTGCTTCTCAAGAAACTTGGACTTGCTCCCACTAAAGGTTGGCATAATCATCAAACTCAAGTGAAGCCATGCCTACCATCTTCTCATTGCTATAATTGTGCATAAAGAAGATTTTGTCAACTTTGAGTGCCCATAAGAGATATTCTTCAGGATCACTCGAACCGGTGAACTTGGGCATGGTAAACTTGAGCTTGCCAAAAAAATCTTCCTCGTTGCAGTACGGTAGTGACGGTTGCCATGATGTTGATGGTCTTCATAATCCAAGGAATCATTTTGACATACTTGGTGATGAAGGTTTTGTTGCTCTTGCGGTGGTTGGACCGCATTTGGAGGAGGAACTTGGTTCTCATGACGTTGTTCCAGATCTTGGGCCTCTTGGCGTGGTTGAGGTAGTTTAGGAGGATCATGTAACAGTTGTTAATGAGGTTGAGGCACTTGGGCCTCACGAGGGTGATGAGGATGTGGAGCCTCTTGACACGGTTGTGGAGTAGGATGAGGCTCATTCCTCGGTTCATGATGTGGGTTAGGCACTTGGGCCTCTCAATGAAGATCATGGTCTCGAGCCTCTTGAAGTGGTTGCCATTGCTCGACATTTATAATTTGTTGCTCCATGTGTTTTTGCGGTTGATGCTCCACATAGTGCCCATGATGTCAGCATTGACGATCATGACAACGGTGATGGAGAGGAGGGTCTTCAAGATCTTCACACAGACGACATGCTTGTTCTTCCAAATTGGAGTCATCACTTGTTGTTGAGTGAATGTCTTGTGGTTATTGATGATGCACTTGAGGTTCCACTCGAGGTTATTAATGTGTTTGTTCATCTTGGATCACTAGTGCTCTTGCGTGATGATTATGTCCTTCTCGTCTTGCTTGTGGCCTTGATGAGAAATCGCCATCGTAGCTTGACGTTGCAGCGTTCCATGGAGAAGGTACATATTGCGAAGAACTCCCATGTTCAACAATGGGGTCTTGATTGCGTCTTGGAGCACTTGCATTAGGATCTTGTCGATGCGGAGAACGGTGCCATGAATATCTTGAAGCACGAGACTGGTGCCGTTAAGAGCTTGATGCGCGAGAACATGGCCTTGTGTTGCACGTGATCTCGACTGTAACATCCCAATTTCAGCAACCCTGATTAGTTGTCCAGAATGCAAAAATCAGGGGGAACAAAAACTTTTTCTTGTTAAGTGTTGCAGTGTTTGCCTATTGTTTTCTTGTTCTTATGCATCTGAATGTGTAACATATGATATACTCCTTACCTCAACACTAGTTACAAAAGCTATTTAACCAAAACTATCCTGGCTTATTTTACATATTCTCAAATGTTCTAGCATTTCAATAACCTAAGCCAATGTGTCTTTGCAATCCAAACTATTTTAGTAGCTTCTATTGCAAAAATTATGGAGAGCTATAAGATATAATCTCCTTATGTTTTCAAGGCAGAACCTTCAAAATACTCTTGCCTCTAGGTTTCTCTATAACCTTTTTATAAAAAGCATTTTGAACTCTACTCTTGGTAGATGTACCAAGGACCGTACCTTGTTCAAACTCCACCCCCCTTAAAAATACTATCCTTACCTCAAGCTAAGCTTGATGGTAACCCTAGTATTAGTAGATTGATTTGTTTGGAAGATGAATTGCCTTGATCTGCTCTCTGACTTGTTTGCCTAGGAAGTAGTATGAGTGTCGTGGTGGTGTCACGGCAGATGCCATGGATAGGCTAAAGGTGGGGAATCCAGGGAGGGATAGTGAAGTGATTCTCCACACAGTTGTTTCTATAGCTCTATTACAAAGATTACAAGTGCTCCTTGAGCTGTATAGGCGAGAGGAGGAAGAAGGAGCTCTCTTACTCTCACCCACAGATCACACCTAAAACCCTAGCCAAAACGGAACAGCAGAAAAACCAACCCCTTCTACTGAAACCCTAGCCCCTCTTTTATAGAGGGAGCTCGGTCTCTGCCTAGGGCATACGTGGAAGCATATTCCTAAGGATATGCTTCCCCCCAAAGTAGTAAGCCGACCGGGGTGCTTTTCCCCCGCGTCACACATGCTTTGGCTACGTGATCCTCTGCGGCGCCTGCGTCAGCCGACATGGGCGTCGTCACCCTTGTCAGCCACGCCCCGGTGGTCCTGTCCTTGCTTGCTTCGCTCAGGTAATGCGTACCGGGGCTTCTTTTGACCAGCAAGATTCCTTCCTTCTCCTAGAAGCTAGACGTGACCCGGATCATAGTTGATCTGGCCACACCTATTCCTGCATATAAGTAAAACACGCACTTCCGACTTACTGCTTAAGTCGGTTGAGACTTAGTTAGGCGAACGCCCCTTGGTCCGGGTTACCCCATGATTCGGCCTGCCTTGAGTTGACCCGGCCAGCATCTGCTTTGGCCTTGCCGAACCTCGGCTAACTCGGTCTTTATACCCCGGCGTGACCCTACCCGGGGGTATCCCCCCAACATTAGTCCCCGAAGCTGGTGCGGTCTTAGCTGCCTTGGCTGCTAAGGCCACATCAGGTTCCATTTCGAGCTCCGGTCGTTATTGCCGAGTTACCTCTTTACCTCGGATTATATGGATTTATGTTCCCTTCGCACATTCCAAGTTTTCACTTGTCGGCCGGGTTACCACTTTGACTCGGACCTCCTGGTTTTACTTTTCCTCCGCGCATTCCAAGTTTTCACTAGCTGGCCGGGTTACCACAGTTCCATCCGGGTCTTTTTTCCTTCTCTCGTACGCCAACCCATGTGAAGGGTAATCATTATGTTGTCTTATTTTAAGGGCCTGCACAGTAACCGCCACAGTAATTGTCAGTTATCACTGTGCGCGGGTCACGCCATGCCTGCCTCCTCGTTTATCGCATCACAGTGTCACATCATGGGATCATCTCCGCTTTGTTGCCCTCTATGTGGCTCCCCACTGATTGGTCCGGGCAGGTGATACACGGCCACTGCGTGTGGCCGATCCGCAGGATGCGATCCCACTCACCCCTTAAGGGAGTGGTTAAATAGCGGAGGGGCGCATCCCTTAGTATTTTTCTCCTTCTACGCCCCTCTACCCGTTGCTCTTCTCTTTCGTCTTCCTCGCGACCGCGCCGCCGCCAGTGCTCCAAATAGCAGCGTCGCCGCCGCGATTTTCCCTCACACTTCCGCATCACAGCCACCGCTACGCAACTCTCTCGCCACGGGTCCTTGCCAATCCAGGCCTCTGCCCCCCGCCACCGCTAGCGCCAGCGAGGGCAGCGAAGACCAGATGACGGAAGAGGAGCTCATCGTCGCTGAGCAGGAGATGGAGGAGGACGCCGCGGCGGCGGACCGCGGTGCGTGGGCTGGGTCCTGGGTCTGCGAAGACGACCTGGACTAGCTCTACCGCACCAGGCGCATCCCCGTCGGCGTTGCGGCTCACCTCGCCTCCTCCGAATTGGCCCCCTCACCCAATCCGGGTGAATACGTCGGGTTCTTGTCCCACTTCCAACGGGGCTTCGGGTTGCTGGTGAGCGACTTTTTCCGGGACTGGCTCAGTACCTACCAACTCCAGCCGCACCATCTTCCAGCCAACGCCATCACTTCTCTTTCTGCCTTTGCTTCTACGATCGAAGGCTACGCCGGACTGTGGCCCACGAAGGAGCTATGGATCTAGTTTTTCGGCCTTCGTCGCAACGTCATCCCAAACATCCACACCGATCCGAAGGACAAGCAGCTCACTCAATTCGGAGCAGCTTCCATCTCACCCAGGAGGTTTTTCGTTTTCCCCCGGGTCACCGGGTTAGAGTCCTGCAAAGGGTGGGCCCGGACTTTCTTTTACGTCCGGAACACAGGCACCGAAGACTTAATCCGGCTGCTCCCCTATACTCCGGGTCCACCTAACCCGGATCTGTGGGACGCCGTTCCCAAGAAGCCCACAGCCTTGGCCAACCAGGTCAACAAAAGGTTCGCGGAGTTGAAGTAGCTCGGGCTACGCAACAAGGATGCTATGATCACTTTCGTGCGTAACCAAATTTCCCCCCTCCAGAAGCGCACCCACAAGGTGTGCCACATGAGCTTTGGCCGCGATCCCAACCGGACCTCATCCTTCGAGCTGAGCAACACGGAGATATATCGCCGAGTTAAGGCTCTCTTCACCACCCACAAGGACTTCTCCTCCGAGTGGACTTGGGGAATTGAGCATTATTGCCGCGATAGGCTTCCTCCCGTGGTAAGATTCATGTTGCAAACTTACCCCGGACTAATTACATGTCAGTTATTGCTGTATTTTTGACTCTTTTGTTCATTCCTTTCCTCAGCAATTTCTTCAGCAGACCCTCGAGGACGGCACCGATCCGACCCTTAAGTGGGCGCCAGACCGGGAGACTCTGGATGAGGAAGAGCCGGACCAGGAGATGTTCCTCCCGATGACCGACACCACGAAACGACCCACGGGTAAAAATCCTCTTCTATTAGAGATTGGCCCGATGATGAAGATGACTCGGATGTCGAGGTGATTGAACCTATTGAGGTCGTCCCCCTTTCTTTTGCTTTTCCGGCATCATCTCACCCCGGCGGTCATATTCACGAGGATCCTCCCCTTGCTACGGGCGAACCTGTTCCGGTGGCACCGAAGAAGAAGTGCGGAGCTGCTCCAAGTTCTTCCTCCAGACCTTCTCAGCCCGCTAAAAGGAGAAAGAAGTCCGGGGACAAGACTGCCTCCAAGCAAGCAGGCAAGGCCCCAGCACGAAGGGTTCGGAAACCCAAGGAGGCCCAAACCTCGGATGCGTAAGTCACTCTTCCTTCGGTAACTTGCTCTTCCTTACATCGTTGTAATTTATCTTCTGACATTATTTGATTTTGCAGGGCTCCGGTGGAGGTCCCTCAAAGTGGATCTAGCATCTCGTCACCTCTCCGACCTAGCCCTTCTCCACGTCGCGACGACGAGTCACGTCCGCTGAGCCCTATTCCAGAGGGTTATGCGGCCGCTCTGGGTCCTGCTCCACCTCGGCAAGAGGAGGGTAATCTTGGAGCGGGGGAGACCGGGCCAGCCGAGACGACGACATCCACCACATCGGCATCGCCGCAACCAGCAGCCACTGAAGCTACCTCGGCTCCAGCACCAGTACCAACAACCAGACCAGCACCAATACCAACTCCGACATCAGCACCAACTCCGGCTGCAAAAACATCAGCAGCGGCACCAAGTCCAGCAACAAGAGCATCAGCGCCTAGCTCCTCTGCCTCGTCCGAGTCTTCTCAACCTCGGCGAGGAACTACCCCGGCCGCTCCTAAGGGAAATCCGCTGCGACAACTTCCTCTTCCCAGCAAGCCAAGGGCAAGAAGGCTCCGGACGCTACCAAGACAACATTCGTCGAGGCTGGGCAGCGTACCCCTCGCATCAATGCTTCCCAAGAAAGCTCCAGCAGCGAAAGACGCCCCCGCCGAGCCAACTGATGCACAGCAGATGGTTCTGCACACCAGCCCAACCCTTGCCTTGATTGAAAGGAAGAAGCCGCACGCGAAGGGCTTGGTGCGCCCCATATGCACACCGGTGAAACGGTACCTCCGAGCCTGATTGAATTTGTCATGAATTGGAATAAGGCGGAGGTAGTTCAAGACGTTGATCTCCCGGAGAAGTTCGCCCCGCCGAGTTTTCCGCCCAAATGAACACAGCCGCAAAGGCAATTAACCTCGCTGGGCGGATGATGGAGGTATGTTCGCGTTCCCCTTTACATGATGTAGATAATAACCATTAGTCCCCGAGCCTCCGGGGGAGTAACTTGTTACTCGGTCGGATGCTCTTTAGAAAACTAACGTAGCTCCATGAGATCTTCGAATATGCCACACCTAGAGCCGGGTTAAGTTCACTTGGCCCGGTTTTAGTATACTTCTGAATATGCACACACCTAGAGCGGGTTAAGTTCCACTTGGCCCGGATTTTAGTACACTTCGAATATGCACAC